>WOGP01003393.1:0-15260 GCA_015342065.1 Leptinotarsa undecemlineata
TTACTGATTTTGTTAGTAAGGAGTGTTATTGCATCTTCAGTTGATTTTCCCTTTTGAAATCCGAATTGATTGTTTGATAAAATTTTATATTTTGTTAAGTATTTTTCAATGCGTGATTTCAAGATGGTTTCGAATATTTTCGCAAAGTTTGTAATTACGGATATTGGGCGATAGTTATCCGCTTTGAGTTTATTTCCAGACTTAAATATTGGTGAAATAACAGCACACTTGAATGGAGCTGGCCATATTCCCTACTGAATGACTAGTTTATTATGTATGTCAATGGAATTGCTAGTTCTTTTGCCATTAGTTTAATATTTTCAGCTCTAAGGGTGTCAATTCCGGGGGATTTTTTATTCTTCAAGTTCTGAATAACTTGCAAGGCTTCACATTCATCAGTTTTTTCTAGGAAAAATATATTTTCTACTGTTTATTTTGTATCATATGACTTTATTTGTCTCGAAATATTCCCCTAAATGAGCTGGCAAAACGTTCAATAATTCACCAATAAAACTTTCCAAATAGACTATATATGATAGTTATTCAATTTGAAGCATATGTATTTCTTCTGAGTTTGATGATATTTGTATTTTACATTAGTGTGAGTTGTCATGTTACTTCAATTAAATATCAAGAAAACTAAGTTGAAAAACCCAGAAACATATACCCCTAAACGAGCAACTTGATTTATGCAGATCTCCTCTCTTGAATTTATGAGTTTGACAACCCCTAGAATTTTCAGGATTGTATTTTAAGTAGGCATCCTGTTTCTCAAATACCTGGCCTGGCAGCATACCTGCAATCAGATTTCAGTTTTATACTTGATAATGGGATCAAACTAGAACCCAGCCGCAAAATAAAATTTTCTGGTGGTATTTAGACAAAAGTGTTTTTATTCATTTCATTTGAGTAAGTTGAACATGACTCAATGCGTAAAACTGGAACCTTGGGCCAAAAATAAATTTACTGACATTCCTTGGGAGTTAATACTTTTGTTCTGATGTGGAAAAAGTATATCGTTCTTCTTCTTATTTGATTCGCTAACCTCAGCATCCAGAGCTATACGTCCAAGTGTTTTCAGTAGATGACATATGACAAGTGACATTAAAGATGAGTGCACACTGTAGCCAACTTAGATAAAGAATACATGTACTCCAAGAGAAATTATCATTCGATACGGTCGATTAACAACATAATCAGAATAAGAAACAATCAATTCTGTTAAATATTCAATTCATTAGTGCGTCCCCTAATTTGATGAAGAACTTGAAATCATCCATTCTTTCCAAGCCATATACTCAAATGAAATAAATCCAATTCGGATACTCAGTTTGTCTGAGTGTCGAAATCGGATAGAGATGGGGTTTGCTCTTCTGATTCAATCTGCATGTATACGCATTAGACTGGCGGAGTGGCCAATTGGTATTTGCATGAAGCGGGGCGAATATCCCCCGGGAACTGCTAATTTGTAATTCGACTGATGCGTAGATTAGATTTGTTACAACTGACGCAGCGCCCCAAACACGACTTATCCATTTTCTAGCATTTAGTTAAAAGTCAATTACGTGAATCGAGAAGGGTGGGCTTTCTATAGTGACGAGCGCCACCTACCGCTATATTAAATCAACTCCATATACTCCGAACGGAGTTATTCAAATGTAAAATCATTACCGTGCCATTTGACTGATTTGATTTCGGCAATCGCATTATTTGCAGCTTCGAGTGTTTCTTCATTTCGACGTTATGTAATCACTTTAGGCAGCCACAGTATCAGGAATATGAATTATTCATGTTTGTTCTCTAGCTCCACGTTCAGTGGTGATTTCAAACACTATCCGACGAGTCCGACGAGAATATGAAAGTTTAGTCTCTCAAAAAGTGGTGATAGTAGTTAATCCTACCTCATCCCTTTGAGATATTAACAGAAAATTATGATGGTTTCTTCTTCGTCTTCAGGTCCACAGCAAAAATAGTTTTCAGAAATTCGTAAAACCATGTGTTTCTTTCAATCGCTGAGTTCAGAAAAGTACCATTATCATCAAGGTCAGTTGAACTTCATGATATTTCTGCAAAAACTAGAAAGTTCATATCCCCACTCTCACAATTATTATAATTTCACTACCCCATCGACAGTATTCCCACTACTTATCATGAAACTTAACGGCTCAACTATAGCCTGTACATGAATACAGAAATGGATTGTCAAATGATTTTCTCGCTATCGTCCGACCTTGCTTGTCAAAGGATGAGCGATGACCTATCAGTGACGAGTTATACATATGGTAATGGTATCAGCTGTTAGAGAATATCGTGTTATATTGTGTATATCGATTGTTATGAGTCAGTTGGTTCAATAAACTCATAGGATAACTTCATCGGTAACAACGATGTGGAGAAAAATGAGAAGTTTAATTATAGGTCGGGTGCTAAATTAAGATTTTTCTAAACTTGTTCCAGACAAGAATTAAAGCACTATTTTCGACATGCATTCCACTAAAAAAGTTAGAACCATCAGGAGATGACAATTTTGTATTTATTGAATGATATTATTGGTGTTTTATTTAACACATGGGGTGAAAAGTCCATATAGAGCCACACAATCATTCCAGCACCAGTATCACATTTCAATATCACTTTCGTAGTACGATTTATCTTTTGCCCCACAATAGGCCTCAGTTTCAGTAATAACCTCGTCATTCTAGAAAACATTTTTATCGGTGAGCATTTTTTTGAGGTCTGGGAGCCAAATCTGGCGAATACGATGGATGTGGGAGCAATTCAAAGTTCAAGCACAATAACTCTTTTGATGGTTACTAACTGAAAAAGCAGTGAATGCAAAAAGGCTAGACTCATGTAGATAAAATGCCTTTCACACTTCTGATTATTCTACTACTTGGCGTTTTCCTTCTAAAAATGGCACATATACATTTATTTTTGTATAATTTTTTGATTTTACATAATCAAACGCTTTGCTATAGAAAACCATCTTTATATTGTCTGTTGGGGTGTTTATTGACATGCCCCTTCTTAGACCGAACTGATTTGGACTTGAAATCATTAAAGATCAACTAATTGAGATAATATTGGAGATATAATTACACCAGCTTGTTGAGAGAGTTTCAAGTTGTCCTCCATAAACGAGCCACAAAAACATTCATCCAAAATTATGAATCCTCTCCCTGGAGACGACTGACCTATTTACGGAACTATATCACAAATGAGTTAGCGTCTTCGACAGTCCAAATCAAGGTTCCACCAACAATGGGAGTATTCATCGCGACGATTGTTTATTCTGAACATGACTCGATTATTCTGTTTACAAACATCGCATTGCCGTGTCGAGCATAAGAACTGATGCGCGGTCTCTGGGATTCGACGCACGGCACGCTATCGTTACGGTGATTTCAACGACATAGTTCAAATATTCAGACGGACTAGGATTTTTTGAGCGTTTCGAATTGGAAAGTATCGTCTCACGGGAGTAGTTAGAAGCACTACGTTGTCAGCTCTATGAAGGCTTTATTGCTCGAAACGAACGAAACTGAACGTATATGAAACGTTAGCGCTCTGTAACCTCCTCAGATACATCTACTGGATGGATTCATAAACTATCCTGAACATTTCATATATGCTTCGACAGCAAGCTTTTTTTAGTGGAAATTTCAAATCTATGTTGCATTTGTAATATCCAATAAGATTTCATGGACATAGAACAATCACTAAATGGGTGATTTTCAATCTTACCGGTGTTCTATACCTCATTATTCAGTATATTAACTATACAAGGTGAAAATTGAAGGTTATTTTTGTTTGTGTTGTAATGGAAGTTGGGCTGCTATTTTTCAAGCCGGTAAACAGGCCGTGGTAGATAATCTCAATGACTACAAAACTTGTTGAAATTTATTTTATGTGGATATACATTCACGTTCTTACCATTACAGATTGTCCAGGTAAGGTTTGGGTGGAAACCTATCATCGACTTTATGTTGATGATACATTACCTTGCACTGACGATTGGCCAAACAGCCCTAAACCGGTCTGCAAGTGTGTTCCAATAATTGAAAGTCGATTGCGGTAGTTGTATCCCCAATAGCAACTTTGAGGCAGTTGATATGGAACAACTGTTTTCAATAAGTTAAATAAGTTAGATCTCCATCAGTGCCACAAATTGAAACATTTCAGAAACCCCTATCGTTGCTATTCCGAGCATTTTCTCTTGCACACACCCTGTGAATTATGACCAGCCCCGACAGCAAAAATAAGGCACCGACTCGAACCTCTCCATCTATCAATCCTGTTCCTTTGGCAGGATTGTTTCCTGCTGCATCAAACTAATGGTCCCAGTGGCAAAAGTAAACTTCGCAGGAGAAACAGTTTAATGGAATCCGGGGCCGCGGGGACCATTAAAATGAAATAGTGCTCGCTGACCGAATGGACGCCGCCTCCGTGCCACCCCGCCGCCCCGTCGGGACGACGTCCTGCAACGTTGCTTTCTTTTCTCCGACGGAATCAATCTTTTTAAACAGAACGGATGGGTATTGTTTGCTTCTCCGGGTAACAGACCATTAGCGCTATTTTCCCGTAATGGACTCTAATGAAGAATGGATAGACGCAGTCGATGCGTAGTCGACAGAGTCTGCGGATGAGATTTATTCGCGAAGGAGCAATCGAGTAGAAGAAACGTCGGGACTACAAGCTCATTGTTCGTAGGATACTTATCTAGTATCGATTTTTGACTGGATCATAAAATAATATCGTTTTATTTTCAGTCCCATTTCAGTTCAAATTAAGTACAATTATATTTTGTTTTTATGTACTTATTTTTGTATATGTCATTCATTCATTCTACAGACTCTCATTTTTTTAAGACTATCAAAGTTCAATCAATACTCAAAAAGGGCAAAAAATCTTTCAAGTAACTAAAGAATAGTTGAGGTTACTATTAGTCATATCGGAATGCATGGGGGTAAGAAGTTGGTCAATACATCCTTGAATATCGGTTTTGGAAGCAAAGATTAATTGGCGACCTTTTTATATGTTCCATCCACCTTTGGAACGATGTAATTGTAAAATATGAAAAGGCTCACAATTTCAATATTTTGCTTCGTTTTCGAAAGAACAGCTGTCTCTTTTTTCTATTCAGTTACTTGAAAATCCAAGTACATATTAGAATATAATAAGAGGATTTATAACTTGATCAAGATCTGAATAAAAATTTAGTTTGGATTACAGGAACCAAATTTTAACGAATCCAGTCATCAGTTCACCCCAAGAAAATGAATATGGTCTTTAACTTTCTATATCCTATCTACATCCAATATACTTTCTATATCCTAAACTGTACGGCCTCTATTCTCGGTAAGCTACGAATTGATATCGAGTGGACACTGAACCCACCTATCAAAGTTCATTCGAGTACACCAGACTACAAAAAAAGATCAGACGACACACCAAGGGGAAGCCACCCATGTCCATGCATTCCACTTTCGCGGCGGCTTAAAATGGCATCGCATCATGATGCAAGGTCCTGGCCGTCCGGTCTTATCGCAGACAGCAGGATAATTTAATTTGTCCGGGTGATATATCGTCTCGACGCTGCCGACGCCTTCTCCGCGACGTTCATATCCTGCTTCCCTCTGCGACTCTATTCTATCCCGTCCCAAATCTCTTGGTTGGTGATGTATAGCTCCCCGACGGCCCAGGTGTCGCTTTCCGCCGACTGATAACACCTGCACGATTCGGCGAGAGAGGCTCCGAACGTTAATCGATATATTGCACATTAGGTATTCATAAATTTGGCGCAGCTTGTTGGTGTGTGCGATGGAGATAGGCGAGGAAAGCGAGGAAGTTACTAATTGGAAACTGTGGCGAGACAATGTCGGGGGAACCTGGAAATGTGCCGTTACCACCGTTTGGATGGGTTGGCTGGAGGTGAGTTATGACGTTCGACGACAAACCGATTCTAGGCTGGAAGTAATGTCCGCAGGGGTTGGGAAAAGTGACATTAGATCAGAAGTGGGGTTCAATATGAACTCTAAGTATCATTATGAGTTTGTATTCAACTATGTTGAACTTTGTGGCTACTCAATTGCTGTTGAGAGACGGGTAAGCTAGTTCACAATGAAAATTCACATTACTTTGTTCATTGAACGATACCTTGACAGCTTTATGATTGTTGTTGTTGTTATTGTTAGTCAAAGGCAACTCTGCATGTTATTATTCAGCCACCTACATTATTCTCCGAAGCCAGTTGCCGAATCACTCCTACGCCATTTGTTGGATTACTGTATCACAACTGAAGACATCTACCAAATTGGCGGGTGAAACAGGAAATGCGACTACTTTTTTCGAGGTGCTCATATTAAGGTCTCGAATCAAACTCATCTAATTTATTTTTCCAATTAGTTTCTAGTCTCTTCATTATGTAGATTCAATGACATCTTCCCTAGCGAAGACGCTATCTATTTGGATTAAAAGATAAACGTGACTTTCGAAGGCGGTCAGTTGTCAATATCCGTTACAGTTTATTCTACAAGGTAAGAAAAGCACGAAACTATGGCAAACAAACACTGAATATGCTAGGAATACGAAGCTGTATCATAAACAAGTCTTAATTGGTAAGAAAATTATCAAGAATATATCAAGATGATGTATCATCCCAACATAACTCGAGTTTAGAAGTTTTTTCTGACGTATATTTCAATATTGGAGGTAAAAATTCAGTACACCACTTGTCGAGGAAGCTCAAAAGAAATAAGTTATAGATACAGACATGATAAAACATTGGGTATTGGTGAATTTTATGCTGTAACAGTTGACAACCTCAAGTTTACAGAACTGTACTTTCGCAAAAAAGAAATGTAAACAGAAATGTGAAAGAATAATAAAAAAATATTCACCGGAATGTATCTTGGATACCATGCCAAGTTTGCCATTATGATCAGAACTGTTAGCACAGCGACAGTTATTTACTTTTTCAAAACGCGATTCGTCTCGCTCAAAAATAATTTTTCCTCACGTTGGGCGCCAACACATATTGTACTCTGTATTTTGATATATTTGATATATTCGAGTCAGAGAATGTTTGATCCAGTCTACAGATAAAAATGAAAGACGTTTTTTGGGGTAACACATGCACAAACCGAACTATCTCAAAGTTTTCACGAACCTAGCTCAACGCAGACGTGGTCGACTCCTTTTCGGCGTCTTCTCTTTATTTTCCTCCCTGATACAATTTGCATCGTCTCGGAATCACTTAGCCCGAGAAGACGTCGTCCCTACGCGGTGCCTTTATTGGGGCATTATCATTTTATTGACTTCAAATAGCTTGTAAAACGCAGAGCTCGCTGCCGAGAGTAGAGCGCGGGAAGCGATTCCCTCTAAACGGCCCAATTCAGGAGACAGTGATGGCTTGTAATCGCCGACGGAGTTTCCCTCTTGCAAACAGGTGGATTCGTTGAATTTATTACGGGACAGACATACAAAACAGCTGCCACAAGGTATGGGTACATACACGATGTGCGGGTTATTGAATGCTGTCGATGCCCGGTATTCTGGATGGTATCAGCTGTAGTACCGGGAAATGATGGCAGAGGACGTTAGTCACAGAATACTGGACAGAGGTACAGCTTGTCAAAACTAGGAAGGGACTTGAGACATCTCTCTCTTTCATACACAGTCTCTCCTATCGAACGCGCATCTTATGGAAGGTCCTGAGCCGAGAGAGGAGAAAAACGTATTTATTCAGACAAATTATTGATGTGTGTAACTTCTCAGCTTGGCGACATATAAACATTACTCGAGCACCAGAATTTATCACTGAGTTTTCTTGGGAAGGGGCACTTGGAGCAAGTGTTTTGAAGTTCCATTAGTACAGTCTTACCAAAATTAAAAGTACACAAAAAGTCTCCTGGCCAGGGGAAGAGATACTGATCTTTAGTGCTTTCCATAATTTATGATCTGTCACCGACAAGGTTACTCGATTTTTGATAGTTGTTTTAGCGGCATTTTACGGTCCCTCGTCAGTTTAAGCTCGCAAGCTAGCTGAAAGTTGTTAAATGAAACGAGTCAGAGTAGTGATAGGTAAGACATGTAATGAGTGAGTTTTTTGCTGGTATCTTTTTGGCAACACTGTTTTTGACAGATCACGCGTGAATCGTGTCTTGTGTCAAACTTGTTCAGTTTGGTCTAAAATTTAACCATGAATCGACTTACGAATGAACAACGCTTGCAAAATATTGAATTTCATTATTAAAATTCATGCTCGATGAAGAATGTGCATCGTGAACTTATTCCAATTTATGGGCAGTTTCGTCGGCCTACTGTAGGAGCTATTCGGAAGCTTGTGACTAAATTTCGAACCCAGTTTACATCATTGGACACCAACACGCATACGTAGAGTGAGGACCGAAGAAAATATTGCGGCTGTATCCGCCAGTATTCGTGATGACCGTGAAATGTCGATTCGCCGCCGTTCGCAGCAATTAAGCCTCTGTTACTCCAATACGTGGAAAATTTTGCGAAAGGATTTGGGTGTAAAACCTTATAAGATTTGAATGGATACGATAACAAGCAAAATTGCCGCATGTGGAGTGAAGACTAGCCACAAGCATTGCAAGAGCTACCGATGCATCCCGAAAAAGCTACTGTTTGGTGTGGATTATAGGTCGCTGGCATCATCGGGCTGTACTTTTTCAAAGAAGGTAATGGCTGGAACGTTACTGTAAATGGCGAGCGGTACCGTGTGATGATTGAAGATTTTTTGTTGCCGAAAATGGAATAATTGGACATGCCTGACATGATGTTTTTTTCAAGAAGACGGTGTCACATGCCACACTGCATCCGAAACACTTCCTAATGTCAAGGCTCATATCTACAGGAATAAACCAGCAACGATTGACGCTCTGGAAGCCAATATTGAAGCATTTATACGTGAAATACAGGTCGATATGTTAGAGAGAGTGTGTCAAAATTGGACCTAGCGCATGGGCTATCTAAAGCGGAGCCACGGACAACATTTGCATGAAATCATTTTTAAACATTAAATTATATTGATAGTTCCATCGATTCCAGTAAAGATTTCTTCAAGTTTTTCAAATATTTTGTGTTGTTTTGAAAGACAAATCCTGTTCCTCAAAAATATTCAGTTTTCTCTTGATGAACCACATTTGTCATGTGGTTCTTGATGTTTTCTTTCTTTTGATCAATTGGACTAAAGGCGAATGGAATTTTCGAACAGGAACGAATTGTTGAAGTGACATGAAAACTAGAGGGATAATCGAAGAATCGTCGTTTTCTACATAGCAAGTTGGGTTTTTGTCTATAGGAGAAACCATAGGAAATCCTTAACCGATATTCTGTTTCAGAATCATGTAGAAAAATAGTTCGTTTGCAGTTTTGCGTTAAGGTATATTGAAAATTGTGACATCTAAGTTGAAGAAAGCATCAAAACGTCATTGAGTTTACTGATGGTGGAAATTTAAAGGAAGTTAGGAAATTATACTGCAAATTATGCTAGAAATAATATTTGCCCCTTTGGCTAGATGGAGAAAAATAATGCAGAAATTATTGATTATGTTCAATGTATTGGCAATCGTGATATAACTGATAAACATAATATGGATATAGGAACTCAAAGGTGGTGTCCTTTTGTGTTTTCATTAGAAACGAGTCTATTGTTACTTCAAGATTATCAGGGAATGCTTGTGATATTTCAGATGCAAAATTATAAGTATCTAATATATTGTTTCACCTTTAGTGGGTGGGCATACTTGAATAGTTCTTTTAGATAATTTGTTGTATAGCCAGTCTTCAAGTATGCCCACCTACTATTGATGAAATATATTTCCTTTGGGCCATTCGGATATGCGGTTGGTTAGTACCTCGTCTAGGGATAGATAAGGCGATGACAGATATGTTGCTAGTCGTTCGCTTCAGCCATGTTCGAGGTATGTTACTCTGAAACAATTCGATTTTCAATTATGGAAAATCATTGACTTCGTGTTGAGGTAGAACACTACTTTGGACTGACGAGAAAACAAATAGCCCGAAGCCGGTCTACAACTATGCCCGTTTCAACAATTGAGTATCGATTCCGGCAGATGTATCGCCAAAAGCATATGCAGGATTTTTTTTGTGAAGAATCCTGCACTGACACTTGTCGGATATGATCCAACGCTCTGAGTGGTATAAGCCAAGAGAGTAGTTGTTTTCTGAAATGTGGCGGTCCATGAACCTACTGTGTACCTCAATGTTTATTCTAAGTAAGTTATTTTTGAATCTTGAACCTAAGTGGATTCAATCGGAATACCATCCTAAAAATAATGCCCCCAAACACAAACATTTAGTGTATTTGCTAGTCACAATATCCTAAACGCATCCTAACCGATGATTAATAGCAAGTTCACGAGTATGAGAGACACACAAGCGACTTTCTCGGATAATCGTGTCGACACCAACATCGAAAGACGTCGATGTCATACCCGAAATAGCCAAGTTTGTTGTCACGGTCTCGGCAGAAGCATTCGACATTTCTGGTTACAGATATCCATCTGGTAAATATATCTTCGGTTCTCGTCGCGACGTGGGGACGCCACATTTTTCATTCAATTCGAGTTCGGATGATTTTGTTTCGGCACTGCTACGTCCCGCTGTGTCGGTTAGAACCGACATACACAGCCCAAACTGAATAATCAGATACGGAATATCATACACGGCGATGTTGAATAGTTAATCAAGAGGATGAGCAAGGGTAGCAGTAGACAATCCTTTATATGAATGCGGATATTCTGAAATTGTCGTTCAATAATAACAACTGTTCACCAAAGATTCTCAGTGATCAATGTTGAGTTTCAGTTTCATTGCTGGTATGTGGATGTGTCTCAAACAACATCAAATAATAGTTCAATCAAATAAAAACGTTGCAGCCAGTTGGAAAACATGATTTTACATTTCACACAATAAAATCATATATTTTAACGTTCAGGTGTCGAAAAAATTAAATTTTTACTCAGTGATTCCACGATATCTACGAACCATCCTCTTAATTTCAAGGTTTTTATATTAATGGTCGCAATTTTTCAAGTTGATACATAAAATGTCGTTAGTTTGGAATATTTCTAGCAATATAAATTTGTCAGCGGCAAAATAATTCTATTTTACGTTTCACTGATCCTAATTTTGATACATGATTTGTTTCTAATGATATCTACTTGATTCTTCTTGTCTTTCAAAAATATCGAACTTGTATGAAAAAAAATTTACGTACAAAGACATAACACCTTGTCAACTCAAGAAAGAAATCTTGTCGACATATTTATTTTATTGAAACACGGAAATTAAAAATAATTTAGCCCCACGTTGAGCGCCGTAGCATGTTGTTTTTTGTATCCTGAACTATACGAGTTAAGAAAATATTTACAAATCCGGAATAAGGTACAAAGAAAAATACTTGTTGAACTCAGGAATCACATCTTATCTTAAAATATTTTGGAGTGAATAACTTACAAAATGAAATCGTGAATGCCCCATTTACCGCTGATCAATCTATTCTGTCACTTTTGTTACCTCGTGATGAATGTTTCCTCTTCATTTTGTTTTTGGGTGCCTGTTTTTCAATATTGAAACGATATTGAATTATTGGTGTCGGCATATGCTTCAGAATGTTACTTTATTTCGTAAATGTATTCAATGAAGCATAGTATGTACATTGGATAGTACATTAAACTCTATTTTGGGACCAAAATATGCCCATACTGGTTTTCAATGATTCAATCACAAGTAAACTAAAAAAAACCCTCCACGTTCATCCTCCTTGATCTGTGGAGGATGGAGACATGGAGAAAAATGAAGTCATCGAAGGTTTTCCTCCAGAAATTTGAATTCGAAACGATAAATCGTAACTGTAAGTCAAGAAATCATGAGAACAACTCGAGCAATCGAAGGAATATAAAGGTGACATCGCAAAACGCTATCGAAGGATTCAACATTGAAATAACGACAGTGAAATACTCGAAATTTCCTATGAAGTGATAGACCGACGTTTGTTTCTCGCACAAGCTGAGTTGATCGTTGCCCTTGCACTATAAATACCGCGTTAATTATACCACTCAGACGACAAATGTTTGTGTGAGATGCTATTGGCATCGTCATGCCATCTTTGTTGTACTCTAGGAAAATTAGGCAAATCGAGAGATTTCCCAAAGAGATTTTTTCTTCAGGACACTAACAATATGATGAGCTCAAGTTTATTGTTTGGCCAGATGCTGAGGCTGCAATATTGGCAAATATTTGGGAAGAATGGCTTGAAATGTTTATGAAAGGAGTCTGGGTCGATATAGTAGCAAAAAATATAGAAACTTGTTTATGTAGATGAACACTAAAATATCTATTAAACCCACTATGGCAAACTTCTTTCAGTTAGACTAGTTTTACCGTATTAAAGTGGTTGTGTAGATATTGGCATCGACCAGCCATCTTCACTATGAAACTCTCAGCTTTTGATAGCCTTCCAAAGCATAACCTGGCTCTCGCTCACCCGATGCATAACTTATGTCCATTATTTTTAGTCTTATCACGACTTTGACGCACGAGCGAGAATTTAATATCATTGTCAAGAGGTCGCTTTGGCAGAACTGACAGTTATCAGTACAACATCAGTACAGTAATAATATCGCAAGAAAAAAAATATACTTCACTTACTGAACTCTCGCAAATCCCTGAGACTCTCTTACTATTTAGTCTTTTTCGAAGATCATTGTCAGACTCTTTACTAGCCGACTAGATCCATGGAAGGTGCACTTGTGTCAAAGCGCAAACATCCAAGCAACCTTTCTTGGTTTTTTCCACGCAGGTATAAATTCAAGATTCCACAGTGAAGGGATCTATTGATAAAAACTATTATTACTGTTATAATGAAGTAAGAATCTCGCTTCGACAATTAAAAAAACCCTTGAGGATTGGGTGAGTCTGGTAGTAGTCCTTCATAACCAACAGCGTCAGTTTTTCTCAGATATTGATGAGAATTGAACCAAACTTGTCAAACTGTGCAGGCTGAAACCAAATTTTCAATTTCATAACTTTTAAATCGTAGTTCTTTTCCCAATCACCAGAAATGCGTCTTCAAGAGAAATAAACGCCAATTTGGTTAGAGATAGTATTGCATTTCTGGCGGTTGGAAAATATGCTTGTTTTGGATGAATATTAGAATTGCTGTTGAGTCACTCACAACTAGATTTTCTGTGATATGCACCTGTTTCTTCCCAATTCTGAATAAAAGATTTCATAATATTTGTCTGACCACCAATATCCCAGAAAAATATTATATAATCCAGAGTTTTCTTCAAATAACTCAAAACGCATGTTTCTTATTTGAGAAAGAAACATGACTAATCTTATGATCTAGATGAAAGGTCAAAGGTATGGTCAAGAGAATCATCCAATGAATAGAAGAAAACTTTGCCTCATGATGCTAAGAATTCGAGTTAAATTTAGTTCAAGCAGGGGATTGAATAATGATGATTTCCGAACCTCTTAGCTACTAGAAGGAAGGGGTTTTCCTTTCACTAGCAGCAGGAGGTTGGACATCTTAATGAGTATCTCGAGGTAATTTTGAATAGGGGTGAAAATATCTAGAATTAATGTGATGCCACGAAAACTCAGGCATCTATTTTCTCCAGAAAGATGAATGTCTCCGAACCGCTTATAATAATTTCAGGACATTGGGACATAATAATTTCAGGACATATCTTGGCACAATCATGTCGCTGGAATTATAAAGGCTGCTTCCTAAAAGCTTGGAACACTGTTTCCAATCAGAAAACTGTAGAAACTCCAGCAGCTGTTAATGCTTTATTAAGTTCAGATAATACCTTCCTTGAAGTATTGTTCACATGAGGATGAGGTTCAATTCATTACACCTCGAACTTTGTTCAAGAGCTCTTCCATTCGGAAAACTGCGTTTATGTGGAATACACTTCCTGGAAATGTTCTTCTAAAATAATTTAATCCCCAGCGATTCAAATCAAACGTGAATTGTTACTTTAGCACAGCTACTGCTCTTGGAGCGATTTGAGGAGTTTCCTGTAGTGTTTGTGTTTTGTTTTAAAAAAATCTAACCTATAACATATACTTTCTTTTCCATTTCTTCAGGAAATAATATTGAACTCATTTGAAATTATTCCAACTGAAGCGGGTACTTTGGAATATTGTGCCCCACACCCGGCACGTCAATCTTCCGGCAATCTCGATAAAGTGGTTGCAGGTAAGCGATGCTATCCCGGATCGAGTAACAGAGTAGGTGTACTTTCATCGCGATATGCAGCCATCCGTAATCTCAAAGAACGCCGAATGGATGACCGCAGAATGCGCAAGGGTGAAATTCAATCCCTCGCATTGCCAATGCGTCAGTCTAAATTGACACCAATTACCAGCAAAACTCCCTACTTTAGCCTCCCCTGCTTTTTGCAAACAGCATCACGAAAATGAGCTAATACACTCAGGGTAGCTACTACCCCTCGCTCGAGGTTGTCGATCAAACGGCCGTCTTCGATATCTGCGACAGTTGGTTTCAGGGATGGTGGACTTCGTCTCGAGATTCATCAAAAGATTACGATTGGTTCATCTGCGATGACGTTGTTGTTTGTGATCGACGAGAAATATTAACAAGTTATTAATCGGGGATCTGATAAGTAGCAGCTGATTATCGTCTCTATCACACTCTCCTATCAATTTTCCGCTTGATGGGTTGTTGAAGTTCTCGGTGATGTAAGTTGATGATAATTACACGGATAATGAATGTTGGAACTGAATGTTTCGAGTGGATTTTGAATTTGTAATGCACTGTTTGGAACCCCTTTCGTGTAATTGGAGTTTTATCCCAACACCAAGCCGTTTTCTTAACACCTCAACACGTGTTTCAATCACCAATATTATAATTTAGTTTTCCTCTTGGTGTGAAAAAAACTGGGAGGGATAAAACTCTATCCGGACTCCCGGGCAGTGGCGGAAATGAGCAGGGTGATGGGAACCAAAACTTCCCAAAAGCTTTTGCAAAACATGCCAGCCTACCCAAGCCAAGGTATAAGGAATCGTGCCAACAGGTGAATGGCCGCAAAAACCAATGCTGACGCTGGACAGAAATGCTCACATCAATCTATGACGGTGGTTGGGGATGAACAAAAATGTTCACCCCAATCTACCGCTTAGAATGAGTCTGGACATGGCAGATCACCTCGTGATATAATACAAAGGCTAAGGCATGA
>WOGP01003394.1:0-15258 GCA_015342065.1 Leptinotarsa undecemlineata
GTATACAAATTTCTAACATGATATAGAATATAAATCATATTATTGTTCCACCGCTAATAACCTAGCTGGTTGATGCGGTATAATTGAAATAAAAAAAAAATATTAGTACGCATCTGAATCGAGTAATTTATTTTAATCAATCATTTTTCTCTCTTTGCCAATAGTCTGATAAAAAAAATATTTGCCTTCTTCTTCCTTGCAAATTTTAAGCAAGGATCTTTCAGTTTCAACTTTTGATTCATTCCTGTCGATAACAATTCGTAGTAGAGAGTTTCGTTATACCGTTGAATTAATTTTTATATAAATGTGTATACTGCAAAAATTCAGTTCAATTTTGAGTAATCCTTTGTTAAAGAAGACATTTTGTATATGGGAAACTGAAATATTAACTAGATTACCAAGATAGTTAGCGATCTTCTCTTTTGGTCGTCTTTTGCTGAACAAAAATGAATGATATTTTTTTCTAATAGCACGATGTACTTTTTGACATAACTGTTTTGCCAGATTATGTTGTAATAGTCAAAAAAATGCAATAATTTTCTCTGAAATCCACAGAAGTTTTTTTATTTTTGTTTTTCAATATACTTTCAAATCAGGAACTTTCTGAAGACTGATAATGCAACTAAAAAGACCGATCTCACAAATAACGAAATCAATCAACTAGACACTCCATGTCTGGCAATTACGTTTTGCCAGTGCTTCTGCTACCGTTTTTGCCTCTTGGTTGGGTAAGGCTACTACTTCAGGCGAAAGGGCACCCACTGAGGTATTGCTTCAACCTCCCTCTTTGCCTTGTATTCGTACTCTTTTTCAGAGAGCATGGGTCACAGTGCTCCCACTACTTTTTCACCTCTTACGCACTCTCGCCAGAGTTCTATTTACTCCAAAATGCCATCCAGAGCAACCATCGTGGATATGTTTATTCGGAATACACGTTTTTGAAAGGATCATCTGGAATTTGTGGGTTTTTTCATTCGGGCTTTCCTATTTCCGAGTGAGTTGGATATCTCGAATGCACATGGAGTCCCATTGGAGCCAGTTAGTCTTCTCTTGCTGGCCGTGCTTGGAAATTACTTGCCATTCAGGTCTCACTTCTTTGTCAATCCATTCTCGTACGGTTTTCGAGACCGAATCTTGCTTTCGCGCTACGATAATATATTGCCTCGTCATGAAGGTAGTGTCACCCTCGGAGGTTGTTAATGATCGTACCACACCATAGTCAGGTGAATCCTCAGACCCTTACAGGTTGCTACCCTCCGAGTCAGAGGGAACCCGAAGCACGGATCATCTTCCTATTAGAGCTGTCCATAGAGGAGTCTCGGCCTGCTACCTCATCACGTTTGGTGGAAAGTTCTTCTTCTGGTAACTGGGTATGCTTGTGCTTCTGGCGTTGACAAAATTCATATCTTTCCAAAGTAATCCTTTTCGTGTGAGGTGATTCTTTACGAATTTCCCGGAAAATCTTTCTGTCGACTCCTTCAAGTGTTTCCCTGAATAAATTTCTGTACCTCACCTTTACTCACTTGAGAAGATTTCATTTCTTCAAATAAATGAACGTACATGTTATTGTCTTTAACTTGTTTCTCCAGAATATTTACCAATAATTTACGATATTCCACTGTGTTTCTTTCTTGTTTTTCTAGAATATTCAGTAGTAATTCACGATCTTAATTTCGGCGACATTGTTTTTTCTTCCTCCTTCGCTCATACTTCTCTATTCTGCTTTTTAAATTCTCCGTCAGGCTCGTTTGCAAAGCCTCGAACATTTTGCCCAGCTTTTCCATCTCGTCACAATCGACACTCCTTGTTTTCACCATGACATATAAAATTCTAATCAATTATTCCATTTCCGAAACCAAACCGTGGGATTACCAATAATTGACTTCACTGTACAATATTCAAACTCAACTTCATTTCACTATTAATACAGGAAAATACTTCTGATTAAACTTTAACTATTATTCAAATGTATATCGCTTTGCATGGCACTGTCCGAGAAACTTGACTCTCTTGAAATGCTCTTGGATAGCGTTCATTTACTTCAAACAGTGGAGAATTCAGAAACCCATCGTCGCCGGTAGAATATTCGACGAAATTCCTTCGAAACGGCGAAACATCAAACAACCGCCTTGGTCACATCACAGTTTTCACGACGACCAGCGGCGGCTGAGTTATATTTTTTTAAGGGATGATTCTCAACAATAATAACCTGAAGTAAAGGTGCGTTTTATTTATCTTCGAAATAGGCACATGCATACTTTGATTAGCTATCTGCTGATTTTGAAACGAAGGATTGAATTGTTCTTTTGTATATCTCTGAAAACACTATATAACTCTGTTGGTTACTAACGACAATATAACAATTCAAACTCGAAGGGGTATATTTATAGGACAGATAAATTTTTGAGAAAGAAAGGTTTCGACTTTGAACTTTGACCTGGAGGATTCTCATGGACAAAGTATGTTACTGCTTTTCCGGGTTTCTTCCGGGTTCAGTGTTTTTGATCCTCACCAGGATTATTTCCACAACGTTTCGGCGAAGTCTCATTTGCTATCTCCTAGTGATGTCTGGAGTTTAGAACTAGACTGATTCACTAAAACTGTGTTTCTTGAATTATAGAGTTGGTTGGTACCATTTAACTGAGTTGCTGCCACCGCCTTTTTAGGCCGGATTACCTTTGCTATCCCGCCTGCCTTTGTTATTATACCTGTAATATCACGTGCTAAGTTCTGCTATTTAGGTTTTGTGGTCTGTTTTCTTTTGTGGAGTGATAGGGTGGATTCCTACGTTTAGGTAATCTTTGCACGCCATCCCTCTTGTTCAGACTACTAGGTCGTTTTTTAATTTCGATAGAAATTGAATCAATCCTATTATCTCATTAAATCCCTTGAGAATGAATTAAATACTAAAGCAACACTGATAACAAATTATTTTGCAAAGTTTCAGTCCATTACTTACAACATGTCTGTCTGGGGTTTAGCAACTGAGGTGGACAACATTTTCGTAAAACAGAAAGCATTACTGAGGCTAATTTTCAATCTAGATTACAGAACGTTATGCAAAGAGATTTTTCGTCACAACAAAATACTAACTGTTGCCTGTTTGTTTATTCTAAAAATATTGACGTATATCCATGAAAATAGAAGACAACAAGAGTCGAGATCGGAAGTCCATAATTATCATATTAGGAATAACCATATGCTCATCACCCAAAAACACCATCACGCAAAGTATGTTTGCTGGTATCTGCGTCTTTACTATACTGTCATGCGAGAAGACACGGCCACCTCAAGTATATGACATGTTCCATATACATAATGCAGCACAAAGGACTACTAAATCTATCTATCTATCTACTTCGTAGATAGGCTTCGTAGAGAGCTTGTATGGCTTTGGGAGCCATGCAAGCTCTCCTGATTGAATCCCTCAATCTATATCTATACTAATATTAAAACTCGAAACCGGTCGTATAAATAAAATCTACGAGTGGTGTTTAGATAAAAGTGTATTTTTTTTATTTCATTTAATTGATCATGAATTACCATAAAGTTAACAAGTCATCAATCACAGATATTGTAATATATAAATGAATTTGTAATTACAATGACTACCAAAATGAATGAAAAATTACAGAGGTCATTATTTAAAAAAAAATTCAAATATGTATTTCAATTAACGAAACCCATTGAAAACTATGTTGATTCAGATAATGTAAAATCTGATATGGAGCAGAAAGTTTTTCGTCATTTTTTTAAATTATTGGAAAAGGAGGCGGTAGAGCAAAAAAATATAATGTCTTCCAATTCTTTGAAAATATCTCAGAAACGGTTGATGATTTTATCGATCTCAGAATATGTTAGAGTTTCCAAGATGGGACGGTCACCTAAAAAGGGACACTTATATTTTAGCATAATTTAAACACTGTTATGAGATCTAGTGGTGGCGCGCGAAAGCTTATCATATAACCATACTTCTGTAAGTGGCATATGCATTCAGTCCTAATAGTGTCAGTTCCATGGCCGGTTATTTGTTTTCGGGGGTTTTATAAAAATATTAGCAGTCTGCAAAACACCGAATAACGTTCTAACGGTAAGTTTCTATACAATTCTATGAGGACAGGTTAAAAGAATAACTGATAGAGACATTACAGTAGCCGAAATTTTTAGGGCTATTATTTTTTAGAATTGTAAGTTAGGTTTTTAAAAATAATGTGCTAGTTTCTTAAGATGGGACGTTAATAAGTTTCCTAAGTCCATGTCCCATCTTGAGATACCATACCTAAATCTGTTAATTTTATTTTAACTGTCTATTTCATATGCCAAAAACAGATAAGTATTATAAAAAAAAGCGATCGCGGATGCTGGTCGATTCAAGACATGTCAGAAGCTGTCCAAAAAGTTCGAAATGGAGAATTGAGTATTCGAGAAGCCGCAGAACGGTACAATGTGCTTAAAAGTACTTTGCAAAGGAGAGTTACAAACAAAAATAAGGTTGTGATAGACAATGAAAAATACCTAGGACGATTCAGAATAATTTTTTCTGATGAACAGAAAAATGAGATTGTGGATTATATTTTCGAAATTGAAAAGCGATTTTTCGGGATCACTTATAAGGAACATCGTCAACTGGCGTTTGAATTTGCTTGTGCCAATAACATCCCCAACAACTTTAATAGGGATACAAAAATGGCATCTATAAAGTGGATTTACGTATTTTTACATAGGCACCAAAATATTGCAATTAGGAAACCAGAATCAACGTCATATGCCAGAGCTACTGGTTTCAATGAGAACGCAGTACAAAGTTGTTTTAATAATTTCGACACTATTTATACTAAGTATAAAGTGACTCCAGATCGAATATGGAACGTCGATGAAACGGGCGTAACGACCGTTCAAAAATTGCCAAAAATTCTTGCTCAGAAAGGCAAATAACAGGTAAGTGGACTGATAAGCGCCGAAAGGGGGGTAAATGTTAAAATTGTTGCTTCCATGAGTGCCACCTGAAATTTTTTGGCTCCCGCTTTCATTTTCCAAGAAAAAGAATAAAATCTGAGATGATGGACAATGCACCCAATGCTGCTTTCCCACAAGCCAAAGGCTGGATGTATCGAGAGGTATTTTTACAATATATGAAATATTTCGTTGAGCAAACCAGACCCTCTAAAGAAACACCAATTGTTATAATCTTGGACGGTCATTTCTCACATACAAAGAGCTTACACGTTATAAACTCCTGCCCTGATAATGGTGTAATCTTGTTATGCCTCTCGCCCTACTGCACATATAAAATGCATCCATTAGATGTTGCCTATTTTAAATCGTTCATGTCTTACTATGACAGCTATCTTACAACGTGGTTGAAAAATCACCCAGGTCGCACGTTTGGTTTGTATCAAATAGCAGGAGCCGTTGGAGATGCTTTGTCAAAAGCATCAATTGTACAGACTGCTGGTAATGGATTTCACAGGACTGGAATATGGCCGTTTAATGATAAAGTATTCCAAGATTGAGAATTTGATGCTTCAAAGACAACAGAACTGCGAGAAAAGTCTGAAAACCTGAACCAGAGAAAAACCATAAATCCAGCAGCAGACGGCTGGAACTAATTTGACATCATCTGGAAATGATAGAAATAGCGACGATGAAGAAGACCTTTCTCTTTCATTCTTGGCAACTAATAGACAAGAAGCGGAAAACATTGATAGCACTACCCAACCTAAAGTAAGAATAGGTGATATCAGTCCCTTGCCAATTGCAAAAGACAAACAAAAAAAGACTTTCTCTAGAAAATCAATAAAATCTACGATTCTCACAGAATCACCGTATAAAAATGAATTGGACGCCTTACTAAACGCAAAATCGAAAAAATGTGTCAAATCTGAAAAGAGAGCAATCAGTGTCGAAAATAAAAATACCAAAACAGAGAACAAGTCTAGTTCCTGTAAAAAGACAACCAACACCATAATGGAAAAAGCAACCACGGATGACACAAGTTGCATTTTCTGCGGAGAAAAATATGCGACGAGCGAACAGGACTGGTACGAATGCCACTATTGTTAGGAATGGGCACACGAATCCTGTGGAATAATGGATGACCTTTATTTCAATTGTGCAAATTGCGAAACCTAAATGTCTCGTCTTGGGAAACTGATTGACCCATCTTAAGAGCCTTGCCTCCCAAGACGGGACATCTGCACTTTTTTTAAAATAATCACAATAATGTTTATTTTTATTTCGTTACAAGTGTAGAACCAGGAACTGTTTTTGATTCTGATATGTATCTGTTTCGGGGCACCAGAGTTGCTTTATTTAATTTAGTTTTGGAAACACCATTTTTTTTAAAGAGCGTCCCATTTTGGGTTACTCTCCGCTACTTCAGGAAGAGATAAAGGAGATAATCTACAATGTCAACAAAATAATCATTGAACTCATTCTCCGAATGCGGTGTATCAACCTCCCTTGTATAGACCTCAGTTGTATAGACTTTTTGTAATCGTTCCGTAATGTTTTGAAGACTTTTTCAGTTACCAAATCTTTCCTAGCGTTTTGGACAACCCATGTTGATGCTGGCATCAAAAGTCATATGGTGGTAAAATTTGTTGACATGTTTAGCTAGCAAACATCTTTCAGGATGGTGTCTACAATCACTTTTGTGAGAAGTTACTCTGGAGCTTGAAGTTATTGACGTTTGACCAATAAAGTTTTTGTTGAACTATCAACATGAAATACTATATATCACATTCGTTTGAGTAGTGAGGGAAGGTTTGTCTTTGACTTTGGTGTATAACGTTCTAATTGTGGCTACTTTGGTATGAAAATGAAAATTAGATTCAGCAAAAAACCTGAAATGAAATAACAGTGAAATAGAATATAAGTAAAAAAATTGATCAATTAAACAAATATTAAATAATAATAAAGAAATGAAAAAAAAAATTTTCAACTACTAATTTTTAATTCTTCTCTTTGAGGTGTCTCAGAGATTTCAAATCATTTTATATATTAGACAATGGAAGTGAAAGTAAACTAATATTGTTCCATTGTTTGTGGATTGCTCTTATGCATGCTTCCTCATATACATTGCTGAATAGGGATACCACGTCCAAACTGGCTAGAATGTACTTTGGTGGTAATGTAGTATTGTTAAATTTATTTGTTACTTCGAATGAATCTTTTACGTAGTATTCGTTGTCAAAGTTCTATGCCCTAGTCCAGATATTAGTTAAGAATGCAGCAATTTTTTCGGTAGGAGATCCTATCGAGGCTACAATTGGTCTTACTGAAAGTGTTGGTTTGTAAACTTTGGGAAGCGCATAGAACTTTGGGGACGTACCACTGTAGCTAGTCACCTCATCAATTTGATTTGATTCTTTTAGTTTTTTTGTCAAGGCATTGGCTTTAGTTTGTAGGATCTTTATTGAGTTGTTCATAAGTAAAGACAATAGTAATACTGTCATGGCGCAGTTGGACATTTTCCAAAAGAAGTTGATTCTTTCTTGGCCTTAGGTCAAAAAAAAATTATATTGAACCAATAATAGGCAAAGATATTCCCATCAAAAATATCTTAGCAGATATAGATTGCATCACATCCACTATCCCTGACCTTACTCAGAGGAATATCACAGTAGCAGAAGCAACTAAACATAATAATCACCAATCACATTTACAATCAATAACATAAGTTTTCTCTCTATCGAAATCTTCTCTTTAAGTCCAAACGTTTTTCAAAAGAAAATCCCAACTTAATTCTGACTCTTAATTCAGACAAAGGCAATGTAACGATGGTGATGGAAAAACATCAATATATTCAACTGTTGTTGAAAAACACCAATATATTCAACTGTTGTTGAATATATTGGTGTTTTTTGCGAGAAATCACTCAGTTAACGCGTAACTGCGCCAGTTGGTCTAGCTTCCCTTTCTCTCACGCATAAGTCAGCGGAAGGCAGGTTCCTCCTCTCTCATGATTAGTCTTAGTGTGCGTTTGACAGATACTGTCGACAGTATTATAAAAATACTGCCAGCAAGCACGTCATATTCTTTTATTACGTGAAACGTGGCTTAAGAATGCTGATACTGATTTTGTGTATCATTATTCAATCCTACAAATGTAACAAATTGGCATATGGTCGCTATGTTATATGTACATACACAAAATAATCAATAAAATAATTTTTCTACTCCCTCCATTTTAACCTAATCATTACGCGTCTATCAGCAGGTAAGTATTGGCTCATTTATGAAACACATATATTTCAAAAGTAATGGTGGCCACTTCCGTAAAAATTTTTTTTTAAATGATGAGATATGTAACATTTACTATGATAAATACGGTCTAATGAATACATTCTATTGTCCAAAAACGTAAATTCGTTTTATGAAACCATCGTCATAATGGGCAATTTAATCAATGCTCAAAAGTATCAAGAAGAATGTGGATATCAGCAAATATTCCAAATTACGTGTCTCTCAAAAACGTTAATCTGATGGTTATTAACCGAAGAAATCGTCGACGCTCAACAGTGAACAAATAAATAAATTTATTAATGAACTTCAAAGCCATAATCTCAAACAAATATATTGTACCATTTCTTTCTACAGTCAGTCGTAGAAAAAGTATAGTACTCACCTCGAGGATAAGGCCAATTACGTCCAATCGCGAATTATCGCCTCGTGATTACAATTTTTCGCTCGTGGCTAATAGGCTTCTTAGCCTGCTTGGTACGTAATATACTATTATTATTGAATAACTTTTCTTTACATTATCATGTTATTGTACATAAAATTCAAGTAATAAGTTCTGTCGGGCGTTCCGAGACGCACACATTTTTTTTTTCAAGATCATTACCATATAGTTTTTGCAAGGCTTGGTATCCAAATTTAAAATCATTCACGAACATTTAAGAGACGCGTCTCCTGACTTTTTTATCAACAGCAGTTTCACTGGCCACAGTTCTCAATTTTTTTTTCTGGATTCAATTGAATTTGGGACCGAACATTGGTATCGTTGAAAGAATTATTTTTTCGTACATGCATAAAACTCTAGGTTTATTGAGTGTATTTTAAGTAGTAGTTCGTGGATAAAACAAAACATAATAAGAAATGTATCATCTGTCATTATATTCATTATTGTGTCACAAGAACTGCTTGTCGTTGAATAATTTTTGTGTAATCAAATTATCTAAAAAAAAAACAATTCGACAGGTCCGTCTCATCTCACCTACACTATAGGTATGGACTGACACCTATCAGAAAACAACTACTCCCCTGGCTAATAACACGAAGGGTATACTGTTCAGAGTAGTATTCTTCGAACTTGGCTTATGTGCACAACAAACAACATGTTTGTCATCGCCCCATCTACCCGTGAAAGAGGTAACCAACCGCATACCCGAATTACCTAAATTCCTCGTATGAGGAAAAAATCTTTCAGATATAGGATGGGGGCATACTTGAAGACTGGCTGTTAATCAAATAATCTGAAAGAACAATTCGTTCTGGTCAGTCTCAACTTGCTTAAACTGTAGGTAGGTTATGAGAAATCATCGACTTTATATTGATGATGGACAACTACCTTGCACTGACGAGAGGCCAAATAGCCCAAAACCGGTCTGCAAGTGTGGCCTTTCCAATAATTAAAAATCGATTCCGGTAGTTCTATTGCCACAATCATATGCAAGAATTACTACAGCAAAAAACGAAACATGGTGCCACCACTGAATCGAAAATAATACGAAGGAAATGCTTTCATCACAAAATGTTTGCAAACTCGAGTTTCAGTACTAAAGAATACTTAAATATAATTTATGAGAGTCGATTTGTCATCAAAACATTGCAAAAATCTATATGGGCTACCCACCATCTCTTCATATTAGGTGAAACAAATATTTGAAATGTAATAGAAAACCAAATTTCCAAGAAAAGTATAAATGAAGAAAGGGTAAAAACTCAGTTTGTACGAAATAACTACATAATAATGGAAATAATATTGTCTTGTCATTGTGAGGAAACGATTATTGTTAATATGATAGATAAGACAAATATTATGATAATTATTATGACAGATAAGAAAAATATCCCAACTATAAACTAGTTACTTTATCATCATCAGTATTAAAAGAATAATAATTATGGGATCATATTGGGAAACTATACCAGATAGTTTCTCAACTTCTACAAATGATAAAGCTCATGATAAAATACCTTAACCTCATCCAAACATACAACAGAAAATTTGGATTTTACGCTGCGACGCTTCGAATTGAATTTGTTGTTGTGTTCGTGTGGGGAGACTGATATGATCCTCATTACTCTTTTCTAAGATTAAACCCACATGCTCTAGTGTATGACTATTAAATGTTATCCTGGCTTACATTCATAGCTATCGCCGAGATCTTGAGAGTCAAAAAACTATCTTTGCATTAAAATATTACTAGCCCTCTATATCACACATTCTATCTTAATTTCGTCATTGTTGTAGATATGCTGGGATGAAACATTTGCGAATTACAAATTCCATACTGAAGAGTATTAACAAAACAAAATTGTAATATTTTAGAATAGTAGCTAATAGTAGACATCAACCAACTCTGTCTATACAACTAATACCGCCTAACATTATTTGAACAAAATAATTTGTCATCTGGATATTTTAGGGTCATCATATAACTTTTCAATTCATTTTCATTTCTCGAAAAAGATTATTGATGAACATAGAAATTTGATGACGCCACTGAAATGTTGGTCACAATATTCGTATTGTATATATTGCATTTCATCTCTCCAAAATTACCGGCAGCTCGAAAAATGACTAAAGGTCATTGTTTACCTAGTTGTGGAAATAACAATAATCAAACTATTTTGAGTCGTTCGCAAATTCTTAGATTCCGTCACAGACAGCAAAATCAGATGTAGTTTGGCACAGAACAGATAAATAAAATGAAGTTTTACATCGGATTCAAGAAAGATAAAGAAAAGATTTCTCCACGGTTCCTTAACTATAGCCATTGGGTAGAACCGATCTATTCAGTGGGGGATAAAAAATATGATGCCTACTTCTCATCCACTCTTTAAACTTCAATTGCTACGTTTTTGACAAATATTTGGTGCCACATTCTTGTGCTATAGTCGGTACTCGTCCCTTGTAGATTGGTGAGTTTTTCAGTCTAAATTGGCCACTTTCATCTTCTCCATTATTACAAAATGAAATGATGGTAGATTCAAAAGTACTTCTGTAATAGTATTGGTGCGGTTCCTATTCTCAAACAAACGAATCTCAGCAACTTGCCCAGTCTGAGGTTAGGACTTCCATTGTGAGAAAGTGGTAACCAATTCCAATTCTGAAATAATATGTAATATCAAGAATCATTTGAGCAAGTTAATAGAAGAGTGAATATGAAAATGAAAAATTGAAAAAAATAATTCCAAATGAAAAATGGAAGAACACCATCGACCAATATGGTTCGCTTCATTCCATTCACACTGAACTCTTCCGAAATATTGTTAGATACCGTTAATATCTTTGATTATGTGACGGTGTAGTGTTGCAAAAAATACAATATGATGATGTGATTTGAAAAAAAACTATCAATTGTTATGACACTAAGGTTATTTATGCAAATGCATGTATGTTTACCCCAATTTATTTGAATTACTTTTGTGAATTAGAATCCAGAATAATCTGTCTTCCAGTATTTGTGTATATGTTATGAACAAACATTATACAAAACATCAACGTGGATAATTTTCCAAACTTGAAACAATCCCAATAAATATGTCAAAGAACGTCAATACAACGTACACGTTGAAAAATAACAGTATCGACAACATTATTCATGAGACCTCAATTGATGACTGAAATGAATAGAAGTATTTAGTACTGTCACTGGCAATGTCAGTCTCTGCCATCAGTAAACTGTCGAAGCTATGTAGGGCGTTACAACAATTTGTGTTCTAGTTGCGATCATTTTTATCTGACAGTAATCGCCGAATACGCATTTATCATATTTTTATAAAAACTATTAGTCAACATCTTGAAAATTTCATTTTTATCATGAATCATACAAATTTCACAGATCATTCCATCATAATTTTTCAAATAATGACAAGGAAAAACACGCGGAATATCAATTGAAAGAAAAAATGAAGCAACTCTCAATGTATATCCATGGAATCAAATATTCAGTCGTTCAGTTCGGTTCAGTCAAAAATTCAGATTTGTATTGATAATATGATTATGAACCACGACTTCTAGATATCCGTGGTTTTATCGTGCAGGATGCTCTCATAGTATCGCTTTATAATGAAGTTTTCGTTAAAAATAGAAATTCGATGATAAAATTTTGGGGTCTTATGGTATTATTTTCATTGACTGAACTGATTACGGAATTAGTGTTTTTATTTTCAAAGTACTGTATATTATCAAAAAAACATACAAACAAAATCCTGGAATTTGTATATATTTGAAATTGACTCGCTAGTCTAATAGTACCTGGTATCCGCGTATTTGGCAAATACCCATTGAAAAATTTGTGAACCAACCGAATCGTTTGTAAAGCAACACTCAACATTAGAATATCGAGACGACCGCACCCAGAGCTTGAAAATAAAACGACTGAAATCCGAATAGGGCGTCCACTTGTCGTTAAACCAAAATTTAATGCAAATACTATCTGTACCATTAACGTCCGTTACGAGTGGGTTTACAATAGGATAAACGTGTAAAAACTCTATCAACTTTAACGGCATTCGAGCTGTTAATTTAATCGGTCTGGTCTAATCGGGGTTTGACACTCTTTTGTTCACATTTGAATTTATTTCCCGCTGATGGCAATGAGGACACTAATGAATCTGTTATCTTAACAGCTGATACTTTCTGACAAAAATAGTGAAAACTTCACAAAGTTTCTTTGGAATATTGTCTTATTTCCAATGTAGAGGATTTTAAATTCAATTTTATTGGAATAAAATGTTTAGAGAAATCACAGAACCAAAAAGACGTTAGCATCTGATGTGATGGAACGTTTTTAATGGTTTATCTTCGATAATTTTTAATTGAAAAAAATGTCTCAGTGTGTTAATTTAGCGAATAGAGCGTAAATTGATAGAGATATTGTGTTCCTTTCTTCCTTTCTATGTTTTTTACAACTTTCATTTGTAACTATCGTTACTTCAGTTTCGTCCTATATGGACATTTTCAAACCAGTACAATAGTTATATATTAGTGAAAATGTCCATGAAGAACCTATCTGAAGCAACGATAGTTACAAATTAAAGTGGTAGAAAACATTGAAAGTTACACATCTCATTTTTCATGATAATCTCATACCACGTAGTATTGGCTACATCAATAAATTTATTGATAGAAACAAGTACAGTTAGACAAGCCACATATTACTTTTGACTGAAAATGAAATACCATCAAACATCACAGAACCAAGAGTGTCTAAGAAGAAAAATTACCCCGGAATACATCAACATTAGAGCCAGGACCAAAAACACCAGAGTTTTATAGTATCAGTTTGGAAATGTCCATATAGGACGAAACTGCAGTAACGATAGTTACAGCTAAAAGTGGTGAAAAATATAGAAAATTCTATTTCTCATTTTCCATGACGATCTCCTATTCATTTATTTTTGTTATTCAACTACAAATAAACAATAAAACATTGATACATTTTCCATTTATTCATTGGAATACAATTTCTACAATATTCCAGTGTGCTATAAATTGAAAATGATTTTTTTCAATCAATTCAGTAGTGTTGCGAGTAGCAAAAGGATGCTCTTGAGGTACTTGCAGATTGAAGCTGCGATTGGTGTCTACTGGCATAGAAGTTCGCATAGTCGCATACTAGATTAACACTTGGTCGAAACGGGGAGGATATGTTGGCGCTCATACTCTTGATCGTTTGCAACCATCGCACATACTGTCAATGTATGCCAGTAGTGATGGTTAGAGAGGGTTGGGTTCCATAGGAGTAGTTCATTGAAAACTTCCACAATAAATCTTTCTACATTCATTTATAAACCCACGTTTTCGGATGAATATATTTGAAGAATATATTTTATCAAAATAATCATTTGAGAGTGTAGCTTATAAAAATCATAGTGTCTAGATCCAATACAAATAGAGTTAATCGAAGATTGATTTTTACTCGTCAAATGCCAACATGTCAAATACTCACAAAATTAGGTGAGTATTGACGAAAATGAAGTCGGTCATTGTTTTTTTTTCTTTCGCCAATAGAAACATGTGAAAATCACATCTTAACTATGTCTCTAATTGAAAATTAACAATTCGTTTCATTCATGTAAAAAATATTACTGAAGTTTTATTCCAAACCTTCATTTTCGACACCTCGACACGTGTTTCGATTACCAGATGGTCATCTTCATGAGGAAGATTAAACTTCATTCTTAAATAGTTCAATCTTCCTCTTAAAGATGATCTCTTGGTGATTGAAACACGTGTCGAGGTCTTAAAGATAACGGGTTGGTGTTGAAATGATAGTCCAGTAATATTCAGTACTCCACCAAATATTCCAGTGGATCACAAGTTCATTCATATATTAGTAATATGCTCTAGAAGTTCAACTGGTTCAATGTACTTAGTTTTGGAAAAAAAAAGGGCTTTAAATGAAGAAAGAGTTGTCGAGTTTGTAGAAAACTGCCTTTATTTAAAACTTGACTTTTACTAGGGACTTTTGGAAAAAAACGAAAATGTATATGTATATAGAAAATAATACGAAAAATGTAAATGTCCTTTTCAATTCTACAAATGGTAAAAATTCTTAAGCAAAAAAATCTCAGATTTCTTAGAGATATATTGATCGAAGATTCCTATCCCAGAAATCTTCTCAATAAAATAATTTTCAATAATTGCAGTAAAACAAATTCCGATGTAATCAACAGAAATATATGTTCATTTATTTTCTTATAAATTAATTTTCTTTTATAAATTATTTTTTCCTATAAATCTATACCTAATCTTGGAAATTTATCTTCAAATATCATTAAACTTTTTCGTAATGAACGAAATACAAAATATCCAAATATGCCAAAAATTATTAAAACTATCAAGAATTTGAATATCAGATTGAAAAATAAAAAGGATAATACACAAAAGTCAAATGTGATTTATAACATTTCTTGTAAGAATTGTAATTTGGATTATATTGGAACAACATCTGAAATTCATAGATAGAATAACTTCACATAAAACCAAACTTCACCAAACCCAAACTCAAGGACAATATA
>WOGP01003395.1:0-15257 GCA_015342065.1 Leptinotarsa undecemlineata
ACTGTTTGGAAACTCTTTCATTTAAAGAACTACGTTTATGTGAAATAAATTTCCTGAGAACTTTTTTTCAAATGGATTTAATCTCCAGCGATTCAAATCCAATGTGAATCACTACTTTCATACAGGCAAGGCTCTCAGAGCGCCTTAAGAATTTTCCTGTAGTATTTGTGTTTTATACTCAAAAACAACTTTCATTATGATACTCATTAGGTTGTTTTGAATCATTAGATAAACATTTCTCTGTGATGAATATGATAAACGATTTTCCATAATTCAATAATCTAATTAATATTAACTTAGCTATGAAGAAATTTCATTAAAATCATTTTCAATTTTTCGTAAATTATTTCTTGGATATATCAAAAGAGTATAATCAGCAAACATACTAACAGGTCAGCCATTGGATTTATAGATAGTAAAATCCTAATTTTAGCGAATGAATTAATTTTTTATGTAATTATGAATGCAAACAGGTTAAAAACAGGTTAAAATTTATAAGTGAAAAAACACTTCTACAATGAAATTATCCAACGGTCCCTTTCATCGCCTCGGATAAAAGTTATTTCTGTGAAAGTTTTGAACGAAAAAAGTTAGCCTGTGATATCGCGAATGAAAGTATTTTCAAATCTCAATTGAGGAATTTAGCATTTTTTGATTTTTGGAATTGGATACCGATGATACTTTTATGATAACGAGGTAATTAATAGACTAATCAATCATGACAGGTATTCGACTCTAGAGATGTTTGTATGAAATAAAGTTACTTATTTCCTGATTATGTAAGTGCAGAAATCAAAAAGTACTATAACACGGAAAAAAGAATTGAAAACTCGTATGAATGAAGTATCACATGTTAGCTCTTCTCACTGAACAATTTTACAGAGGTACCCCGAAGGGGGTAGAATAATTTCATTGAGGAAATGTATTTTCATATACAAAGATTGAACGGTTTTCTTTTCCCATTCATATTTACGTAGAAAATTAATTTATCCGTTACTTCAGAACCTCACTGTATATCAGGTAAAGTATTGGTCGGGAGATAGATCCTTGTGGAACCCCGTATATACAGACTGCTGTCTAATATATGAATAACTTTGGGAGCAACTGTGTAAAGAGCCTCTCGTACCCACATTGAATAAAATATTCGAAATGATTTTACGTGAAAACGAAATCCACTTTAGCTATCCTCTGGTAGGAGGGTATGACTTCAATCACGACTACGATGTATTTGGTGGGCTGAAAAATTCGAAGACTAGCACACACATGACTTAATTAGTTTCGAATCCATGATATTTACTGATATATTTATATATTTACTAAAATATTAATTTCAGGAAACTTTACCAAATGAAGATCGTTTTGGATAATAATCAGTGGCACCACCAATCGAAAAGTTTTCAAGGAAACTTCATCGGAAGCATAGTGGGATTGGCCTTCGGATACCTGTTTCACAAAAACAGAAACAAATCACCTTTCGATAAAAATGTGAGTTTCCACCAAAAAAATACGAGTAACTTGACTTTTTGAAAACGTAAATTGGACATTGAATGAGCTCCACTTGAACCGATTTCAACCAACTGTGACTGTGAACTGGTCTTGTGAAGAAACTGATTTGAACGTATTCCGATAGTCAAAAGACTTGTTTTGGTTCTCTGCTCGGACTGTTCCTAACACTCAAAAAAAAGTCGCCCAACTAAATACTGAGCATGTTGTCTCGTAAACCTCTCCAGTCCACAACTGACTCACTGATTTTGTACGATTTGGAACAGTAGGCGAGACCGGATATAGTAGTCTCACGGGTTGGTTGTCACAGCAGCCATATTGAAAAATTGAACGAATTAAAGAGTTTATCTAACAAAATCGAAAGATCCCGAGAGCAATATTTCCAACCTAACATCACTTCGGTTCACTGTCATACTGTGTGAGGGAGATACGTACAATTGTTTTTTTTTTGTTCGGATGGCAAAAGTAAATTTTTGTACATTTCTGTTGGAGTATTCCAAAATTAGTTTTTATGACTCTTTTCTGCTTATTACTATATGATGTCCTCGTAGGTTTGCAAATTTCTGTTCCAAATATTTGAGCTTCGAAAATGAGCCCCGAAGTGGTTGAACCACAGTAATACAGAACAAGGATTTGAATACCTTGGTGGAGAGGCCCATGACAAACAGTGGGTGAGATTGCGAAATAATTGACGTCAGAACTGTCGTCAGATCCCATGCGGTTTTTGATAGTAAGGGATAGGTTGAAAAGCTCAAAAATTGGGTGTCCCACGATTTGAACGATCAACAGAAATTGTCACGTTTTGAGGTCCGTTCTTCTTTGCTCTTGCCCAATGAATACCATTATTTTTTGTATCGGATCGTCACGTGTGATTGAAGGTGGATCCTCTACGACAACGGTAGATGTTCAGGGCAGTGGCTGGACACCAATGAGTCATCCAGGTACTTTCCAAAGGCGAAAACACATAAAAAGTATTATGCTTAGTTTATGTGGGTCAACGGCTGTTGTGATTCACTTTAAATTTCTTCAACTGGGTCAAATCATCACAGCAGAGTCTTATTGTGAAGAAATCGACGAAATGTTTCGAAAATTGCATCAACAGCAGGTGGCACTAGTCAACAGAAGAGGTCCGACTCTTCTCCTGGAAAACGCCTGTGCGCAGGTTTCACAAATCATCGTGCAAAAATTTTACGAATTGAGAATTGAAGTTCTGCTTCATCCACCATATTACCCAGACCTTTCTCCAACCGACTACCACCTGTTCAAGCACTTCAATTTCATAATGAAACATAATCATGTTTTCTTGGGTATATAACCCTCCACAATATGAAAAATTAAAGCTAAATCAATGGAGAATCTGGATGTATGTCAAAAGAATTAGAGTTATTACAATTTGAGCTCGAAAAACTTCACTACTTAAAAAATTGCTTCATCTCCATGCCGTTCTGATGATCAAGAATCATCTACGATACAGGTCTATTCTGAGGAATTTTCTCAAATAATGTAAATCGAGCCCTGAAGAAAATAACGCTATCACTGGTAGCCATAAACCAGTTGTGACGTGGCTAAAAGCGCACGAATGTACGATGTTCGCTGTCGCTCTAGATGAAGCGGAAATAATACTAGAGACTTTAATGGAATTCCGGCGAATTTTCTACCAACTTCGATAACGATATATAAACGCTAGCCACGAGCATATGACACAGTCAAGTGGAAGTTACGGTGCGGTTCGCGAAGCGATCTAGTTGGGCGATAGACATTCGAATAATATTTGAAGTTTTAGTTGAAGTGTTTGATGAATTTGAATTTAAAAAAAGTCAAATTCAGTGTAGTCAATTATTGGTGAAACCAACAGAGAAAAAGGTAACAATAATTTTGGCCACACTTCATCCCTGACTTTCGGTTTAACGAATACAAAAATATCACCTCAAATGAGATCCTATTGATTCGGTCGTACCGAAAACTCATTATCATACATTTGTTGTATAAATAAATAACAAAAGTCATTCGAGAAGACTTAAAATTTTCAGTAAGTGGTAAAAAAAGTTTCTTTCACGAATATCTCGTCTCAAAAAATTATAAGTTCAAATCTTAGCGAGGAGGAAATCTTTTTCAAACATCATCTGGTATCATCGTTGGTAATATAAAAATTGAATAGAAAATACGGTAGGTTTTTATAACCGTTACAGAATTTCTCATATCCGTAGAATAATATCTACAATAAGACTGTTAGAGAAATACTATTGATGTCCTACGGACTATGGATGTTTCTCACAAGTCCATATCCACAGGAATAATTTTCCATTTGCGGATATCTTATATTCACCAATATCTGTTTGAAAATATGTTGTTTCGTTAATTAGCAAAACAAAAATCTTTTTATTGAAATGATCTATTCACATGTTAGCAAATTGACGCTCACCCAGAACCAGGACAGAATGTTCATGAGGGGGCTGTCGCCCCCTCATGAACATTCTTGATGACAACCTTCAGAAGTAGAAACGTGTAAGTGTTAGTGACCAACGAGGTCATACCTTTCAACATGAGTTTTCTAGTAGCTCGAAAGGAAATTTTATTTTTGTTTTAGGTGATGAATCAAATCATTTTCCACATATTGGTGTATGGATTAGGACTAGGAATGGCAATTCTGCCACCTGTTATCATCATGAACAAAGAAACCGAACATGATATATTTTGGGCTTCTCTGAACGTTGCATTAGGTCGAACGATTTTCATAATTGCCATCGGATCTGCGTTGTTTTTAACATTTTTTGGAGTAGGATGTGAGTATACCCATGTTAATTAAAAAATTAATGAAATTTTGAAATTTGTTTTTTGTCCATAATAATTTTTTCCGGAGGACTGTTTCCCCCTTTTCAGTTGAATAAGCTTTATAGCATTACGTTACTAGTGATTTTTATTTTTTGGTCAACTTGTTTGCATAATAATAATGACAAACAATATATTTTTGGATTTTCCTATCAAATTCTGCATTTTTTCCGACTAGGTGAGGTTATAGAAATTGATCTTCTTGAAAAATACTTTATTCATAAAGAATTGAATTGTTTTTGTGGTTTAGATTGAAGTAACTAGGTGTCGGTACGGACATCTTTCACGAACTTTTATTGTGATCAAATATATATGTCAGTGCGAAATATAAATAGACTCAATGAGTCAATTTTATGTTTCTCTCTCTGGGAGTTCAGTTCCTCATTTTTTATGAATCAATGAAGAAGTATAAAGCCAAAATAATTTTTTTAGAAGAGCTTGTTGATTTCTATTCGATTTGGAATCGAATGAATAAAATGAATGTACTTGTAGGAATGTAGGTTACGTTAGGTTAGGTATAAAGTGAATGAGTTTATTCGACCCTTCACCGCAACCCGCAAGGGTATATTGTGGCTCACACATATTCACACTCGATCAAATAAACCCAGCTTCTTGACGAAGCCGATCAGTTTGTATCGTGAGTAGTCTTTGAAGTCAGGTGGTAAGAGTACAGCTCTGTCGAACCCTAAAAACTTGATTCGGTCCCCAGTGGGGCATGAATTTGCTATCGCTCTCATTGTCCTGACCGACAGCCTTCCAACTGAGTATCTTACCTCTATCTACCTCTACCACTATCAAGGGAACCCCTACTCCTCCGCACTCACCCCATTCTTCGCATACCCGTCGCAGAGCAGCGACAATACGGGAGGACGAACCAGCGGGGCAGAAGACCTCTTCCTGTATTTAATAATCCCAATAATACAGTAGTTTTACAATTACATATTTAGCATTTGCCTATACATAATCAATAATAGTAACGAGATATTCTAATAATACTAATACAGCTCTCTCATTTGTCCTGATGACCAGAAGTCTTTCATCCCTTCTCGCTGGTATGTACATGCATTCTGTTTTTCTTTCGTTGTACCCCAGCCACATCTCTTCTTCCTATGCTTTACATTTATTCCATACCAGCTTCCAGCTGATCGTCCGCGTAGGCTTGCACGTATACTCCATGTGCTTCGATGCCTTCTCTGTCTTTCATATTCCTCATTCTTTCAAAACAATCCTCCATCAGAATCAACCATAAGGTCGGTCCCAGACTAGAACCCTGTGGGCAGCCTCTGTTCACCGTTTCAATGACTCTCCCACAGGAGACTGTTCTCTCCCCTATGAAACTCATCCATGTCCTCCCCACGTTCTCAGGCATTCTCATTCTTCTCATTCCTCCTGATTCTTCTCATTCCTCCTGATTCTTCTCATTCCTCCTACTTCTTCTCATTCCACTGCTGCCCCAGCGGGGCAGGCAAAAAATATGTGCCCTGATGTTTCATCATTTTACAAACAGAGGTGACAAAAACTGTCTTCCGACAGTCTGAATCTCTGCATATGATGATTCGAATGACAGTGCCCTGTAAAAAGGCCTGTTAGACATCGTAGTTCATCCCTACTGTAGTCCAACAACTGTTTGATATCAAGCTTCGAAGGGTGAATAAACGCCTTGGAGTGAAATATTCTGCTAGAAGTCCATAAACCTTGTTGCCATCCAGGTGTTTGATCTTTGTTTACCAAAGCCTAAAACGATGCCAATGACAGGTTCTGGTCCAACGAAGCTGCTGGTAGCACCCTCCTTTGCAAGAGAGTCAGCAGCTTCATTGCCTTCTAGGCCAGTATGGCCAGGAATCCATATCAGACACCTTGTGTTAAGTCTTCCTATCGAGGAGACTCGGTTTTGACAATTTGCTACCAATTTAGACGTTGCTCGGTAGGAACCAAGAGCTTCCAACGCCGCTTGATTGTCCGAGAATATTTTTATTGGATTTGTATTCTTCCAATCTCTCCGCACACAATTCAATAGCGTAAATTCCCACTTCAAATACAGTCGCATAGGTTCCTAGGCAGGTTGATATCTCTGTCCTGGGTCAGCGATCAGAAGCGGAAGGTGATTTTCATCCATCTGTGAACCAACAACTATCTGCTCTTGATATTTCCTTCTCCCGGAGGATCAAGTCCTCTCTACTCAGGAACAGTACTTTCTAAGGTAGTTCGTAGTTGACAGTTGGTGGCATAAAACCAGAGGTAATTTCCAGAATGCCGTGAATTCCAGTATCAACCAACAGTCTGTTGCACTCTGTAGTATGAATGTATCAGAATATATAGTTTCTACATAGGAACTAAGATACACTAACGCATTTTTGAAAAATGAACTGTAAAAGTGGCTTTCAAAAGTCGTACACTTCAACATGTGATGAAGAACCTGGATGACTGGATTTGCGAAATAAGCTGTAAAAATTGCGATAAAGATGTTGGTCAAACTGAGCATACTATAATGAATTGCTTCAAGGAACATGTTTGACTTATTCGGTTTCATAGACCAGACATCTAGGAATCGTGATACAGCCCATTACTCGTGCTTTTGTGTTATTATAGGTGGAACACTGGTAAAAACTAGGAATCAAACAGGTAGCAAATTACAATGTGAACGATAATAAAATACTGGAAATTCATTTGAAGACCCTCATCAGCGGGTTGGTAAATTTATCTAGATGCATATGGAGACATAACCATTGTTTCAAGCAGTGGTCTCAGTCAACTACTGATGTTACTACCTCAATTAGCGAAACGTTCTTCGAGAAATAGCATTTTTGTTCTAAAGGGGAAAAATTTTTTCAATTCAATGACTTAAGGTTTCACCAACAACCAGCTCAAAAGTCGCGTTGTGAAAACATGATTTTTTCCTTAAAAAAAACTGAAAATCATGAAAGTATTTAGTTGTGAGAAGCCAGTCTCTTGCAAGTGGAACGAAGAAACGAAGTTGTGAAGGTTGGCGGCTTTCAATTCAATTTCGAAAACTATTGAACCAATGAATCAAACTGAATACTATTGAAAATCAAAAATTTCACTACCTAATAAATACTCTGGCTCGATGTTCAAATAAAAAATTCAGATATCAGGGGAGATTTTTTTCACATTTTCTCACCACAGGAGTTTTTGATTTCGTTTTCATACTTGAAAAATTCTTAATAAACTACACGAGATTTCAAAAATCATTCAGTTCTATCTTACTACGAAAAATTGATTGATGAATACATTTTCAGGGATCACAAAAGCTATTCTGGAATGGCATCCATCTTATATTTTAGCAAGATTATCCTTCAGTGCTTACTTGGTTCACACAACAATAATATATTACAGGGTGGCCAGTTCAAGATTTCCTACGTACGTCAGTGATTTTCATCTGGTAAATATCGCAACATTATTCGTGGCTCATAATATTTATAATTCTTTAAATACGAGGTGAACAGGATGACTCGATAGTATTTTCCCAAATTATTGCCCTGAAGTGCATTGAAGTTCAATCAATAGGAATCCTAGATATTCCTGAGAATCTATCGACCGACACATTTGAAATCAGCCCAACCAATTTAATATAGGTAATATTCAGAGATATCCAGAGATATAGTGTCGATCACTTCACCAGCAGCGTAGACTCCAAATTCATTTATTATTATTTTCCTTTGTGTATGTTGGTCGATAGAATGATTACTTGAAACATATATTACGTTGTTTCAAAATTTTTGTTGGTTTCAATATCACGTGTTTTTGTAGTTACATATCTCAATAGATATTTATTATTGTGGTGTATATTCTACATTGATGCTGTTATATTGTCTAAATTTTAATTTCACACGTCTTTTCAGCTCATAACTATATGATGTCGTTGAGCAAATTTTGACCATTTTTGTACGAATTCAAATTTGGTTCAATATTTCACAAAATGTTTATGTTCCCCTGAAAGGTAGTTTTTTATTGACAAATATATGTCACCCAAATTTTAGACTATTAACTATATTCTGACGAATATATGGTATTTTCACGGATCTGAAAAATGCCCCAGTCGATTTGCTCAACAGAATTATTGTAATGAGACACGCCAGTGTATTCTTTTTTCCCTGCCTTCACAATATGGCTTTCACTTCAATTTTCGATTCTTAACCAAAATGGCTAGAGTAGTTGCATTGTATTTCTATTGTCATCAATTATAGTCTATTATTAAAAAAATCAAATTCGTCGGAAAGATTCATATCAAAATCTCCAATGATAGGTTAGGTTATGTCAATCTGTATCTGTAAAGTAGAGAGGGTGAGTGTAAGCCCACATTACTTAGGCCACATGTGACCCTTTCCTAAGAGTTTTCCTCCTAGGTCATCGTCTATCCTGTCCTTTCCAGGAAGGTTGACAGGTCACTAGGAGACGTCATCTTTATATCGGCAAGTGTAGGCCAAGACTCGCCGAACACAAACTCTCTTATTGAAGATATTGAAGACACTCGCAGAGCACATGCCTGACAGTTTCATTTTTCTGTTCACAGATCCTGCATAAAGGTGTGTCCACTATCCCCATATTATGGAGGTATTTCCTTAGTTGACAGTGGCCCGTCAGAATTCCTACTGTTAAGCGTAGATTTTTCCTGTTCATCGTCAGATATTTCTTCCGTGGTAGCTTCCCAGGGTCGTCCGATGTGATCCTGATAAGATTGCATCCTTTGATTTAATCCCAATTCTCTAGGGATTAAGCATAGGTGTGACATTTGGCTAGTTCCGCAATTTTCGAAGTCATCAGGTCGAAGGTGTCACTGGGTCCTGAAATTCTTATTCAAACCGCTTCCTTGGATAAAGAGTAGGCATTGAGATTACCTCTTCTCATGTCATGTTTTTCAACTCATCGCAGGATGCTTTGGCTGAATCTTGGTGGCACTCTAGTACTAGTCCTGAGGTAACACGTTGTTTGTTCAAGGCTAATAGGGCTTGTCTGCAATCAGTGCAGATTGTTATGTTTTTGTCGGAAACCCCTTTCCTGATTATGTCTTTTGTGGCGATTGTGATATTGTGATTGTGTGGTATTTTTTCCCATTCCCCACCTAATCCTTAGGCTTAGTGATCTGGAGTACACTCCACATCCTGAGCCTCATTTGGTTTTTGAGCGATCTGTTTTGCATTTGTATCATCTGACTCTGTGTTCTGTTTTATTTGTATTTTGTAAGGTTTATTAAACACAAAACTGGGTTCAATTGCATCACTGGCTGCCTGCAGCAGAGGTTCCGCAGTAAGTGCTTATCGCCTTAGGGTCAGCCTCAATTGACCCAGTCCTACTGTGAAGTTTACACCAGCCGTGCGTAATAACATGACCATTAACGCTTCCTTCTCAACGTACAGATCCAGGGGAGTCAGACCAGTAATTATTTCCATTGACACGGTTGGTGTTATTCTCAGGGCTCCTGTGTCGTTTAAACAAGCCAATCGCTGTAATTGATATATTTGGATGGGCGTTGCTTGTAGCAATGGCTCCGTATGTTAACATAGGTCTTATTATGGCCATGTAGATCCACGTGTCCACACGGGGAGAAAGACGCGTCCCACTATCCTGCTACATTGCTCATAAGCCACATATGCTTTTTTTCTCTACTCTGTAGGTGAGAGTTTCATGTTAGCTCCCTGTCGAGGATAGTACCAAGGTATTTCACTTCTTCAGAGTTCAGTTTGCTTTTAAAAATTTCGGGAGGTTTTAAGCCCGATAAACTTCTTTTCCTAGTGAAAAGAACCATTCCAGTCTTCTTGGAATTGATCGAAAGTAAGTATTTCTCACACCATGTTTCTGTTAATTCGAGCCTATTCTGCGGTCTATCGCACAATATGTTCACGTATTTGCACAAATTCACAAGATAACTATGTCATCTACATATGCAATTGTGTAGAATTCATTAGGTTATGTCGAAAGTGAGGGGGTATATTCGACACTCCATCGCAACCCGCAACGGTTCATTGTGGCTCACACCTAATCAAACTTGACCAAATAAACCCAGCTTCTCAACGAAGACAATTAGTTTTAATGGTTAGTGATTTTTTAGGTGAGATGGTAAGAGTGTGGCTCTGCTAAACTCTGAAAACCTGATTCGGTCCGCAGCAAAGCAGGTACAAAGTATATGCTCTGCTGTTTCATCACTTCATAAACAGAGGCTAGTTACTACATATGATTATTTAGACGATTTTGACCGGTTTGAAGACCTGTTAGACATCATAACTCATCCGTACTGTGGTCCAACAGCTATTTGATTTTAAACTTCGAACAGTGTATGCACGCTTCGGAGTGAGTCAATCCTGGAAGAGTGAGTTAATCCTGGATGATCGTACCCAAATTCCTCCGATGATAACAATATTCTGCTTTTTGTAAATAAACGTTGAAATCGTTTTGCACACTAGATTGTTCTGTTCTTCAAAATTCTTCTTATAGTTTTGCAATACATGGAACAGAACCCAACATTCTGTTATTTGTTTCTCAAGAAGATTGCAAAAATTTCACCAAAATAAATTTCTTCAAATTTATCAATCCTAAACCAGTTTTATGAAAAATATTGATATGCTCATCTGTTTTTTACTTTTTTGATGTGAGGGTTGAATATTTTCCAATAGTTATTCAAGTAATACAGCAATATTCTTTGAGAAACTTTTTTTGTCAAGAACGGGTATGTAACCTTCCACAATCTGAAAAATAAACAAAACTTAATCACTAGAGATTCTGCCGAGGTTTAATAAAGGGAAAACTGAAAAGTCCACCCCAAAACAATACTGCATAATATAAACCACTGAAAGTCCAAATAACTATGGGATTGGAACCTTTGGTGTGAAAGTTGAATAACTTCTTTGATCAATTACCCAAACACCAAACTAAAATTGGTGAGACCAATTTTCTTTTCCTGAGGATGCCTACAAATCGAAAAAATTAATTGGGAAAATTAAATATTAATATTTAGCTTTTTTTAAGTGGTTGATTTTTCAAAAAACAATCTTTTTTCGGTTTTGACATACGTTTAAAGAAATAAAGCTATTCAGTATTCGAAAATTGTGAAAAGGTATAATACTTTTCTAAATAATTCAAATTCAAATTGATGTATCAGAGAAAACGTCTTTGAAGTAATGAATTATTTTCAGAAGTAATGTATATATTTTATATAAACATACCTAGTAAACTTATTTCCTTTCTTTCTTCGCTAAGCTGATCCTTCGTTCTCAGGACATACATATCCAGTAATAGCCAGAGTGAATAATACTGTAGTTTTTCCCCAAAACCAAACCGTTATTTTAACACCTCGATACGTGTTTCGATCACCAAGTAATCATCTTCAAGACGAAGATCAAACTGAACTTCCTCTTTGATGTTGGGAAAAAACTCCAGTACTACACGAAAGGTTTCAAAAAATGCATCACAATAGCCAGAGTAACAAAGTTGGGAAATTTTGTTGATTCATCCTGTATTCGCTCATTTCAAATGAATTGGAGAGATTTAAATAATTCATAACAATATATCGATAAGTTTCGGTAACTCAACTGATGCGATTATAACAGCAAAGAAGTTTTATTATATGTTCTATTATTTAAATGTTTGCAGGTATACTATTGGTGTGGAGATGTGGTCATGTCCTACATACTAAGTCTTTTTATGGCTCTTTTTGTTGAATTGCCAACATCTGAAATACAGAAAATGATGATACCGACTAGGACCGAGAAGAAGGAATGAAAAATACACTCAACATATCGCGTAATGCTTAGCAGACAACAACAATGCAGATAATACCACATATTATTCGTTTACACAATTTTCAAAATGATTTATTTTCATCATCAAATCCTGACACAATAGTTTAGTATTGAATTTCATAAATGTGTCACATGATAGTTGACCTCAGAAGAATCATCAATATATTTTGTATTTGAACTATTAATTTTGTATACAATAAGAAAGGAGAAAGAAGAAATATATTACAGCTCATTTTTGTAGTAATATACAGGTAACAAACTGTACATTCCTCAATAGTTACTAACTGGAAAACATCTCATGTTTTTTTCCAAAATTCTTATATTTGTCATCCCATATGGGAGTATATTGAATGTTCCGGATTATTAGCGGATGGTGAAGACTTTTTATGTGTCTTAACTCAGATAAATTCAGATATTCATGTTATTTTCACGAATTTGTGGAAGAGTGCTGTTAATAAATACATAACACATTAAATACATAACATATTTTGCAAGTCTTTTATTTAACCGAGAAAACCGAATCTTCGAGAGAGTTCGAAGGCATACTGAAAAGTGCTTATCAGAATAGCTCTGAGAATTGAAAAAAGGGCTGGGACAAGTGTATTATATCTGATGGGATCTACTTTGGAGGGGGCGAAAAAGAAATTGATGAATAAATCAATAGGTTTTTGAAAAATTCATCAAAATAACTCTTTATTGTGAGATAACAATAAATATCTAAACTGAATATTTCAAAATACAGGGCGTCAATTTGAAAATTTCTCAGCCTTAATATCTTCTTTCCAGTAAACAAGATGGGGAAAATGAAAAGAGGCCACTTTTATTGTTAAGGGAGACACTTTCGAAGGCCTCATGGTTCAAGGAGGGGTGGGTGTTACCCTTAGAATTTGGAGTGGAAAGGGGGGTCAAGTGACAACAATATTTCAATTATTTTTTGTCATATGAAAACGTATATAAAATATTATTAAGGCCACTAACAATGTTTTACATTGACATCAAAATATATATTTTCATGAGAAATTCAAAAATGAACTACACTCAGAGAAATTTTCACTCAATGTACAATAATGGTTTCGTCGAAATCATTGGTAAACCAAATGGTAAATGTCTAGGTTCTTGTTTAGCCCAACCTAGTAGCAGTCTCACACATGTTACACATTCATCTGGTACCCAGTATTTATCTTCATGCTGCACAGAAAATCCAAGATAGTCTAAACAGCCCTGTTCAATTAATGGGGTGAAATTTCGAAGATGAGATGTATCTATGATGTATGAGAGTTATCTACCTGCTTAGGAACTTATGCGACTGTATTTCAAGCGGACTGTATTTCAAGTTGGATAAATCCAACTTCACTCACAAGTCAATGAAAACATTCTCGGACTGTCAAGCGGCGTTGGAAGCTCTTGGTTCCCACCGAGCAACGTCTAAATTGGTAGCAAACTGCCATAGGATAGGAAGATAGGAAGACTCAACATATTGTCTTTAGTCTGGATTCCTGGCCATACTGGCCTAGAAGGCAATGAATCTGCTGACTCTCTTGCAAAGGAGGGTGCTGCAAGCGGCTTCATTGGACCAGAACCTGTCATTGGCATCGCTTTGGGCTTTGCCAAACAAACATTCAACACCTGGATGGCAAGAAGAGTTATGGACTTCAGGCAGACTCTTCCTGGATTGGCTCACTCCAAGGCGTTTATTCACCCTTCGAAGCTTGATTTCAAATAGTTGTTGGACCACAGTAGGGATGAACTATGATGTCTAATAGGCCTTCTCTCAAGTCACTGTCATTTGTTCATCACATGCAGAGACTTAGACTGTCGGAAGACAGTGTGTCGCCTCTGTCTGGAAAATGATGGAATTTCAGAGCATATTCTATGTGCCTGCCCCGCTGGAGACGGAATCAGGTTTTTAGAGTTCGGCAGATCCTTACTCTCACCATCTGACCTGAAAGACCACTCACCATAAAGACTAATCGGCTTCGTTAAGAAGCTGGATTTATTTGGCTGAGTGTGAATAGATGTGAGCCACAATAAACCCTTATAGGTTGCGGTGGAGAGTCGAATAGACTCACTTACTTTAGACTTACCTACCTACTTCCCTCCCCCAGATTAAACTGAAAGTGTAGCAGACGATCTTCGAAATGAATGACCTGTAAATGAATTGACATTTTCAAGCTGAAGAAAATTAGCCGCTGCTTCAGATACCTTATAAAACTGATTGCTACACACAACCTGATTGATACATTTTCCATTGCGATATGCATAAAACAGGCGGCGATCCTTTGTTGCTGCTGGACGAAAGGCTATGTACATTCGTAAAAATTTTATATATTCTTCAGTAACTATAAGTTTCCTGTTTACATAATTTTTTGTTTGCTTAAGTTTCACAATTAAAAACGTTCCTGAATCTTCAATATTATCTGATATTACCAAATACAACAACAACCTTGGCCATTAAATAAACTTCATCGGAAATATTATTTAAAAAGTCACTTATGTGTATTCTGGTAAATATCGCAGCTTTCTTGGGTGTGTAACCTTTTCCATTTTGTTTCAGAAATGTAATTAGTTTTAAATATTTTGAAATGTCTACATTATTATTGGATTGTAACATACCTTTGATCATTGAATAATTCAACCACACTGTTGATGGCTTTTGTTGTTGTGCCAGTTCCGAAAAATAAGCCAATAACACAGTCTCCGAGAAAAAACTGCATGTCTTTTTCATCTTCACTTCCATGATTTAGCTGGCAATAATTTTTGTGACGCTCCTGTCGCTGCTTCTAATAACTCCGTTGGAGTCAGAGAAACACAACCTCGGGCTAAACTCTAATACTTTTTCGCTTTGTATAATAAATAAGTATTTTTATTTGTCACTGAACCAGTTTCGTAAAACTTTTTCACTGAATCAAGCACATGCCGGTGACTTACATTACAATTTGGGTGTCTTTTGTTAAAAGTAATGCCGCCTTTCGTGTACACTTTCCAATTTCTCCATAAATTACAATCATTTCAATTCTATCTTGAAGAGTGTAAACCATTTTCACCCTTTTATACACTTATTGAAATAATCACTAAACAGCCCAATAGGTACAACTGAATGCACAATACTACCATTTGCGAAAAAACTTTTTGCCAGAAAACAAAACTTTTTACAGCAGAAGTAGCAAAAAA
>WOGP01003396.1:0-15257 GCA_015342065.1 Leptinotarsa undecemlineata
CCCTGCAGTTTCATCATTTTTCAGACAGGGGTGACATACACTGTCTTCCGACAGTCCAAGTCTCTGCATGTTATGATTCAAATGACAGTGACCTGTAAAGAAGCCTGTAGTTCATCCCTACTCCAGTCCAATAACTGTTTGGAATCCAGCTTTGAAGTGTGAATAAACGCCTTGCAGTGAGCCACTGTAGGAAGATTCTGCCAGAAGTCCATAACTGTTCTAGCCATGCAGGTGTTGAGTGTTTGTTTGGCAAAGCCCAAAGCGATGTCAATGACAGATTCTGGTCCAATTAAGCAGCTTGCAGCACTCACCCTTGCAAGGGAGTCAGCCTCATTGCCTTTCAAGCCACTATGGCCATGAATCCAGACCAGAGACAATCTGTTACGTCTTGTTACGTTCTGATTTCTCTTTCAGTCAACCTAACCCTTCTGCTGTACCTCCTTTGCAAGAGAGTCAGCAGCTTCATTGCCTTCCCGGCCAGTATGGCCAAGAATCCAGACCAGAGACAATCTGTTTAGTCTTCCAATTGAGGATAGTCTTTTTTGGAAGTTGGCTACCAATTTAGACGTTGCTCGGCAAGAGCCAAGAGCTTCCAACGTTGCTTGACAGTCCGAGAATATTTCTATTGACTTGTAAGTGAGGTTGGATTCATCCAATCTCTCCGCACACTATTCAATAGCGTGAATTTTCGCTTGAAATATAGTCGTATAAGTTCCTAGGCAGGTAGATAACTCTGTCCTGGGTCTGTGACTGAAAACACCAGCACCAGAACCGGAAAGTATTTTTGATTCATTTGGGAACCAACAACTATCTGCTCTTAATATTTCCTTCTCCCGCAGGATCCAGTCCTCTCTACTCAGGAATGATACTTTATAAGGCAGTTCGTATTTGACAGTTGTAGGCATAAAGTCTGAGGTCATTTCCAGAATGCTGTGTCTTCCAATTTCAAACAACAGTCTTTTGCATTGAAATGATTTGTGCAATTGTCAATGTGCATAAGTTAATATGCAGTCCCTCTAGCATCTCTTTCCAGAAAAATGTTGAGAGGAGGTTGATCTAGAAGGATCTCCATGGCCGCTGACGATGTGGTACTGATGGCACCACTAATAGCCAGACATGCCTGTCTCTGTAAGCCAGAGAGCTTCGCTTGGGCCGTTTTCTGTAAAGCCTTCGTCCATCAAGAAATTACACCGTACGTAATCATTGGTCTGACAATCATTGTGTAACTCAGTGTTCATATAAAAGTAGTTGTCTTTAATGTCTTTTTCGTTTAATGTTCATATGGAAGTAGTTGTTTTGAGAGGGTTTCTTCTTTCAGTTAATTATTTGGAGTTACTTGGTTAGAGTTACTTTTTTGAAACTGATTGCTTTCTGTCTTTTTTTTTTAAGTTTCCCACACTTTTTTTTATATGATGGAGAAGTGGAAAGTCAAAACCTTTCTCTCCTGAGAATATACCCCTCTCAATTCAAAATATTCATTTATTTTTCACAAGTACAGTTTTTATGAGTTGAGAATGAAATTGAATCATTTTATAAATGTGAAATTTAAATATTTGATTAGTTATTCAATCAATAGAAACATCCCTAGTCCCTAGAAAGTCCTAGTCCGAACGATCGTTCTTCACTTGTTATCGTCCAACCCGTGTTAGGGATCATACGTTAACACACGGACCTCGTTAATCTTTAGCTCGCACAAGTTTCGATTTCTGAGGGTTGTTGTTCGAAGGGGTGCGACAGCTGGTTAACGGAAAATCAGATTTCAAACAGATTTTTTTACCCGATCAACATTTTTGTCCGTATTCCTATTTTTGTCACTATTCATTCGAATCTCCGCCAATTGAAAATTATGACGAATTACTCTGAAAAATCAGGCAATATACAGTTATACAATTTTGTTTATCATTTAGTGACAAAACGTTAATTATAATATGAATATTTTGAATCAGTTCATGAACAAGTAATCGATTAAATGTACCAGATGAATTTCTGTTACTCTATGTTCGTATTCAAATATTTCAATGTTTAAAGTTCTATTTCACGAAGGCTTCCTGATAGCACCAAACTGTAAAAACGGCACACCATTTATCGCCAAACTCTCGAACAACGGAGAAACTCTAATGGCTCCCTAATTCTTCTAGCTAGAAGTAAAATTATATACCGTTGTTGAACTCTCACCCGATACTTCCTAAACTCGACGGTTTTTAATTTTTTTCTCCACTTCCGTGCATGAAAAGTTTCGAGGAGGTCGAGCTTTCGTCTTCAAAAAGCTAAGAGAGTTTTCAACAATCCCATCAAATCGGTGTCATTTCAGGAAACGGAAAACAAGTGGAACGGAGTTGCTTTATCAGAAGTACAGTTATTAGAAAAAGTATGACGGAATCTCAAAGCTTTTTGGAGAATAAAAGGAATGGAGTTCAAAGCAGTCATCCAGTTTAATGGAAATATGAGTTATTTAGAACAGGGGATAACCTAAAATTACAAGCATTCGAAGTTTTTCATCGCTATTGCATAAAATGACTTGTATGCCACTTGAACATCACATAAACATTTTGGTATTCAGCTGATATCGTGAATAAATCGTTTGTCTATTGGTATGAAGGCTTTCATGGCTGATGTCTTATAGGGTGTCCGATGTTGCCAGATTTATTAGCCGTGGTCTAAAAGTTTCTATAAAGGTGAAAAATTTACAGGTCTGTAGGTTTTTACTCCTGTTCAAAGGTATACATGAGAGTTGAGGTTTATATTTTGTTGATATCACATGATGGATTATTGTTATGATACTCGTATTATGGACAGTAAGTATCAATATGTTGAACGTTGAGTTTGCTATTGGTATTGCTATTGGTTTTTATGCGATTTAGCAGGTAAATGTGTGTTGGGTGTCGTTTTCCATTCTACCAAAAATATATGGATGTGGATCTCTTCCACTATTCACAAATTTGTAATACCTACTGAATCGAGCGCATACTTAACTACTTCCTAGGTAACAATAGTAACTTCTCATTGTTTGTTCGATGGTGGTTAACAATGTTTCGTGGTGCATTTCATCAGTTTGGACTTCCATTGTCTGATATGATATAAATTGATTTGAAATCCCTAAAAGAATTAGTAAAAAATTAAAAGGTTATCTTAAAAATAACAATTCAATTAAGCAAAAAACTGAAATTACAATAGAATGGGATACAAGCAAACTCTGGCCATTGAATAAGCCCTCAAGAACTCTCGAGTCTAGTTGAGATACGTGGACGACACCTTCATAATATGGAACCATGAGAATGCAGAACTACGTAAGTCCTTCTATCTCTTTCACAATGGAGAAGACTTGCCATTTTTAGACATATTGGTGAAGAGGACCGACACTGAATGGAAAATATCTGTATATCGGTAACATACTCACACGGGATAGTATGACAGTATCTGAATGGTGAATCCAATCATAATCAATCGACTGAGAGAGGAATCGTCAAGACTCTATTAGACCGTGCTTTCGGGCTCTGCAATACTAAGGAAGGTAGGTATCATCAAAATTACCTTCAACGGGATGATTACTCAAAAGTGATGGTGGAACAGGCTTTTAGCTAGAGCCTGTTCCACCATCAAGACAAGAGCTCCACAAGGAAGAGAAGTTGCAACAACAGTACTTGTACTTCCCCACATCAGATGATTGTCGGTAAGGATAAGAAGGATTGGACTCATCAAAATAACATCAAGTGGACTCAAGCTGAAATCATCCATAAGGAGGAACACTGGTTTAGGAGAAAATTGAAAAAAGCCGCATATACGTAACATACGGAAACCTCTAACCGAACGGTCAGCTCCCGCTAAAAACCAATGAAGCGGAAAGAGGATATAGGGGAAAAGTGAAAGCAGTCGAATGATTTATAAATAGTCAGATTTCAGAGAAATAAGTCCAGTTAACAACCGAAGCCGATTGTGGATACTAGCAATTTAAAATTCGTGTAGTTACTACACCTTGCAGGTTGCGGTGGAGGGACGAATAGACCCATTCACTTCAGACCAAACCTAATAGAAGAAAAAGATGATTTGATAATTTGAACTCATTATGGAAACTGGATCTGTTAACAATAAGTAGTGTAACCGTTCAGGAGTTCTCAACGATGAAGCTATTTGTATTGCAGCTTTAGGGCACGTTGGACTGATGGAAAACTCGCAATCCCTTACTAATTTATCTCGAGAATCAGGAATCAGTCATATAAATATGTTCAGTATCTTTCATAAGTACAAATTTCATCCATATAAGATTAGACTAGTTCATGAATTGGACGAAGATGATTTCGATAGAGGTATCGAGTTTGGTGATAGTCCCACTGAACGGATCAACTTGAATCAGAATTTCTTGTATGAAATTTGTTTTTCGAATGAATGTACGTTTAGTTTGAATAGAGAATAGAATCGGAAATTGTCGATTGGGAGTGATATGAATCCTTATTTATAGCGTCAATTTCATACCCAATGACCCCAAAAACTGAATGTTTGTGCAGGAATTCCAGGTGACTACATTATAAGACCTTTTTATATCGACGATAATTTAACTTTTAATGAATATTTCGATATGTTGGAGAATCGAATAACATCGTGCATCAATAAGGCAATTGGGGAGGATATAAATTTATCAAAAAACAAAATAGTTTTTCAGTAGAATGGTGCACCTCCTCATTATACAACTCCAGTGCGACAATTTTTGGATGATCATTTTCCTGTTCGCTGGATTAACAGAAGAGGGCCTACAGAATGGCCACCAAGGTTTCTGGATCTCACTTCTGTAGGTTTATTTCTATAAGGTCATTTGAAGTATGAGATAGAATCTAGAGTCAATAACAAAATGAGATTTGAGAGAGAATATCATGAAACATTGCAGAGAAATAACTCACGAGATTCTCAGTCATGTGTGTATGTGAGGGCGGCAATGGAAGTTCGTTTGTACCATTGTATGGAAGTTGGTGGATACGGTTTTCAACAGTTACAATAATTTTTTTTTCTTCCCACTGTCCAGTCATCAGATTTCGATTCAAGAATTAATGAAAAATCCCTGATTTATTGCTTCCATATTTGTCTCTAGAAAGAAAATTTCAAAATATGGCTTTCTGTATAACTCTGACATGTTTTTTGATTTTTCCTGTAAATCATTGTTTCAAAGATTATTCAGGGTGGCTCGTTTTCAACTCGAATAATTTGTAACTCCCGAACCATAAGCTTCAGACCATATGTTTCATACTTTATTGAAATCTGCTCATCATGGAATATCTAATGATGCGAAACAATATAGAGTGATCCATTTAACATCAAATGTGGATATATCAAAATGTGTCCCCCTGTATACTATTATTGACGTGTTTTTGTTTTGTTCTTCCTGAAAATCATTGTACCAAGAGTTATTCAGAGTAGCTCGTTTTGTATAATTAGTGCTCGTTATTGTATAATTTATCCTGTGTGGATTGGTTGAAATATGGCGGAGAGAAATATCTTCATAGAATTATGTTTTAATAGATCTTTAAAAAGTAATTGATGGAATATGTTTATCCTTCAAAGATAAGTTTCTGCAAATATTTCAACGTTTAATCCGGCAACTGTGAAGCCATTCAGATAGATACAATATGGATCCATATCAAAAGAATAAGTTAGTTGTATTGAGCATTTCATACCCATTTTAACTGCCCTATGTACCTTACAATCCGAATCAATATTATAGGAGTTCAAGTAACCTCACAAAACAATGTGACCTCACAAAACAATGTTTGTTAGAAGTTCACCTTTTTGCTTGATCTACACATTTTTTTGAACATTTTCATGCTAAATGTTTTCATTTATATTGACTATATATGATTTTATTGTAATATCTGTATACAAGTGCTTTTTTGTTCATACTGAAAGAAACTTCATTTTTATATTTCATTAATTGTAATCTATACTAGATTGAAATGATTTAGCCCTCGCACAAGTTTATTTTTCTGTTGCAATTATATTTATTTGTCGTTAACTAAAATTATTGTGTATTTGAAAGTGAATAGCAAATAAGTTTTTTTTTTCACCGTAGTGTACGCTGGTCAGGCTCTATCCCCCGAAGCCCCAATACCTTTGGGAGGACGCGCCAGCATTATCAACCAACGACCACTCCCCACACCATGGGGTAAGTGGTCTTTGGGTACGAGAATCATGTGCCCTGAGCAAGCGCAATGAGCCAAGAATGACAGCCTTCTGCATTTGTGCGGCTGAGATTTCTGCCTTAGTGCGGCAGAAATTATGATGTTAAGATATTATGATATTAAGATTCGAGAGTAGAGAGGATATTATTCCACCAAGGACTCAATAATCAGAACAACCATTTCGACAGAGTGATCTGGATAGAGTCTTCGGAGTTCAATGAGGAAATCTCGATATTTCATCCGGTTTTCCTCCTCTTTTCTGACGATATACGTCTCGTTAGGAGCCAAAAACTCCACGACAAATATCGTTTTGGTCTGGTGGTCGAGAAGGACTACATCAGGCATATTAGCTTGTATGAGCCTGAGGGTGCGGAACGGATAGTTCCAATAAATTTAACACTTATTTTTCCACACAACGGATTCAATATCCCCCGAAGGGTAGGGCAACACCGATGTCTTGTCAATATCGTAACAGTTTCGAAGATGATAATATAGCACTCTTAGGGCCGCGTCATGTTGAAGGATATAGGCCGAGACCACATATGCTAGACATGCTGATATCAAGTGCATTAGGATCTCGAGCACCTCGCGGCAGGAACCTCTATACCCATCACGAGACTGCAGTAGACTTAGGTGTTGAAGTCACCATCCTGGCAAGCCATGATGAACTCCTCAGTTTTCGACTTCAGCCCACTCGACCTGAGAAAAGCGAACGTCAGTCGCCTTGATAAGCCCGGGTCTCCAATGTCCATGTATTGGCTTATCCTTGTGTCTCCACAGAAGTAAGGTGATCTCTGCGGCTTTTACCTGCGCTTTTTGCTGAACGGGTTCCAATTCCTGCACTCTCAATGTCATGGACCATGAAAAGAAGGGGATCCGAACTCGTGACGACTTTACAGGCTGTATCAAGTACCATCCTGTCACATATACACTCCAAACTCAAAAGTGCACGGCCTCCCTGTTGTTGGGGAAAGTACAACCGTGAAACGGACGATTTGGGCTGCAAACTCCTATAGAGGTGCATAATTTTTCGGATCTTCACATCGAGTTGATACAGCTCCTCCCGAGTCCACTTCACTACTCCAAACAAGTAGAGTAAGATTGGAATGGCAAGCATATTTTTTGCAGCAACTTTGTTCTTTCCTGACAGTTCTGATGACCAGATCTGTCGGAGTTTGTACTGATGCTTGCCGCGGAGAAAGTTATTCAATGCTGTTACCCCTTGTGAGTGGCGTTGTTACCCCTCGAGGTAAGTATACGTCTCTCCGGCATCCAGATAGTGTAGGATGCTTTCATTTACGAGCTGCACATCCTCTCCGTAGTCCCGCATCGTCCTCTTTAGAGATGGACCATTGCACATTTGTCTATCCCGAATTTCATACCGATAGCATGCAATACCACGCTATCACCTACCACCCTCTAGGACAGATGGAGGTCCTTCTCTTTAGAGGCATGAAGTTCAAGATCATCCATATAAAACAGATGAGTGACCTTATCCCTCCGGTTTCCGGGGGTGTCACAGTTATACCCTAGAGTGTTTCTGAGCGCAACATGAGATGCAGATTTTTTTCACCAATAAGTGTTCAGCACATCTGGTCCTGGAGCAGCAAATTTTTTGGAACCAACAAGGGCCCTTCGAACGTCATCCGGGGTTATCAGGTTGCGCAGTTCATTGAGCTCAGGCTATTGAAGTCTGAGCCTGTCGAAGCCTGATTATCATTATTATTGTATTACTATCATTATTTTATTCTGAAATTTTTGTTCGGAAATGGAGAAAGTAAATTTTTCCCCAATAATTATTTTTCCCAGAAATATACCCCTTTCCATTTGAACAACATTCGTATGGATGAGATTGAATCGAATAAGCAAATAAATAATGTCATTACGTAATGTCATCGAGAATATGAGTAGATTCAACTCATTCGTGACATGTGTGTTATCCAGATTGGTGCTGAAGTTGCAATAAGACAAGTGTAGTTTTCCGAAACATCAATGATCGTCATTGGGGATGACATACAGGTACTTTATTGGTAGCATTCCTGTGGAAGACATCAGATTGAATTTGATAACAAATTGTTGTTGAAATAATATTTTAAATATTAGATTTATCCTACTATCACATAAGGACACATTGTAAAAGTAATATAAGATGATTAAGACGTAGATTCCAGGCACAGGTATTTATGGTATACATGAGGATGATATTGTATGTATATTTAATTCAATATTCCTCTTAAAAATGATCACTTGGTGATCGAAACACGAGTCGAGGTGTTAAAAATAACGTTTTGGTGTTAGAAAAAAACTCCGGTAATATTCATAACGAATGTTTAAATAACAAACTTTACAGAGAGACGTATTTTTTGTATAATTTAAGGTTCTCATGAAAGTTGCTGTTTCGAACATATTTTTTATTTCGTGTGATTCGATGTTTATATTTATGGTAGGAATAACATATTGAAAGGTTAGACCTCGTTAGTCGTTCGTATGGGGGCGATAGCTGAAAAATAAATTTGTTGTTTTAACCACGTATTTGTTTTGAGAGGCCTCTCTCTTCCAGTTTGTATCTGAAAGTTACACTTTTCAATGAACTACGTATCTTTATGGGGGACTCATTTTGAAATTATTTGCTTACCACCTTTATTTGAAATATTTCTACATTTTTGAAAATGAACAAGTGGAAAGTGAATAACTTCATTACCAAAAAAATATTTCCCCTAAATATATTCTTCTTTCAATTTTGAATCTACAATTTCGAACATACTTTCTTGGGTGAATTCTATCAAAGTCATTATTATTGGCAACAAGTTGATGTGAAAATATGACAACCAAAGTGTACACATATACATTTTGCCACCTTTGCGAGGCCGAGTCGCGTCACTATTCAATAATAAACTTCAAAATACGATAACCAGTAGTGAGCTGATCAATGCTCACAATTATGAGGTAACAAATATCGCTATCTCATTGAATAAAAGTCAAGATTATGTGATGATATCAAAACATTCTAAGGAAGTTTCATTCCACATGAACGCAGTTCTCCAGATGAAAAAGTTCCTAAACATTGAAGTTCGAGGTGTACTGGGTTGAAATTCAAAACGATGAGCAGCAATAGTTCATCGTGTACTTCTAATTTGTACCGGTTTTTGTGAAATCAAATGTGTCAAGTCACTTGAACACTTCCCGTGAAAGTATCTATAGAAGAGAGACGAATCTCCAACCGTTCTTCGATATTCCAGGTTATCAAGGTTGCACGTGATATTCGCGTCTCCAATCAGGCGGATGACTCTTTTCTGGATGAAATTCAGCAACGTCACGTATGTTTGGGGGGCAGAGCTCCATACATATAAACAATACTCCAAAGACGGTCTGATCTAAGCTTTCTAAATCATCAAAAGTTGCTGAGGTGTATACAGTTTTATGGTTCGGAACAGTATTCCAAGCTTTTGAGAAGCAGTTTTTGAAATTTCATCGACATGATTATGCCTAAACATATTGGCGTCCATTTCAACCCTCAACAAACTCATCGAAGCAGAAAGCGGAATTGCCTACCTGTCTTTATTATTTTCGGTACGGAGACATTTATCTTCTTGTAGAAAACCGATGCCTGGGTTTGTGTGATATCGAATTGAACCTAGTTACTTCCACATCAATTGGAAATCACTTTTGGATCCTCATTAAAATATGCAACCTCCTGCTGCCGATGAAGATGTACCCCCATAGCCAATGTGCTGAAATCCAAATGAAATGACGAGACAGTATATACAAAGAATCCAATATATGGCTTTGCTGTTATCAGCAATTCTTGGTTTTTTCCAATGAGTCGTTAATATACTATTAAAATAGGGTTGGAGACAATAAGAATCCCTGGGGAACGACAGTATTGATGATGAACGTATTCAAGAGATATACATCGACAGCCATTTGCAGGGAACGTTCTTTCAGGAAGCCGAAGAGCCATACATATGCCACGCACGGTGCAAGGCCTTGGAAATATCAAACGCAGCAGCTCTTGATGCTCCATGTTTTTCGATTGCGTTATTCCAAATAGGGTAGTTGTGGGTAAAAACACGCACGGGGCAAAAGAATACACCTTATTTAAATTTGCCGCTCATGTCCAGTTTGATCCGATTTTAGTTACAAATGTTTGGCAACAGTGTGCCATATGTGTTGGTCCAAGTTCAAAGCTGATTCAAGGCGTTGTTTACATACTATGAGGTTAATATTATTTTTTACTATTACACTGTAATATTGGCATAAAAAAATTAATTTGTGATAATATCAAATTGGCCTTTTTCGTTGAATTAGTTTATTCCACTAATGTTTCTACTAATTTCGGAATTAAATATTCAATTCATTCAAATCTTGGTTTCTTTTTTCCAGAAACTACAAAAGAAAATTAGAACGCAAGCCTTTGACAGAAGTTATTTTGTGCGAAGCTCGTGAACTCATTAATAATGGCGTTTCTATGCGTCAGACAGCAAAGGCTGTGGGATTTCATGAAGCGACACTACGGCAACGTTTGGACAAAGGAAATGGTGTTCAGTCTTTAGGCAGATTTAAAGCAGTTCTAACCAAGATCCAAGAAATAGTTCAGCATTGCAAAGAACTTGACAAACGATTTCTTGGAATGAAACTGAAGTCATTGCGATTTATAATTCACTCTTATTTGTCCGGACTTCACTAGATCTTTCGTGAAAAGGAACCGACTATCTTTACGAGTTCCACGAAAAACAAGTATTGCTAGAACCATGGGCTTCAATAGATTGCGACTAGCTCAGTATTTTCAAATTTTAAAAAACACTATAAAAAAATATAAGTTACCTCCCAACCGTATCTATAAAGTCGATGATAACGGGTATTCAGACAATCCCAAACCATCTGTCCAAACATGTTTCCTCAGTTAGAAAGAGATGGATGAAATTATGTTTTGCAAATGTTACTGCTAGAAGACTTGTGTGCGGTACATGATTATCTAGAATCAGGAGAACGGGGTTCTCCTCTGTTGGACTTGTATGTTTTTCAAAATGCTCCAGGTACTTAATACACGTGGAAGTGTTTATGTAACCACTATCAGTAAGAGCCATGTCGCAGGCATTGGACCCGTCTTTGATTAGAAGAAGATTCATCCGTTTGCGAACAAATAAGAAAAATGGAGGGACATGGTGACCAGTTGCACTCATACAGCAAACAGCCGTAATTTTTTGTCCTTGCTCAGCAGCTACAGCTTTTGCCGCACACAAGTCTTCTAGCAGTAACATTTGCAAAACATAATTTCATCCATTCATTAAGTCTGCCACCACATAGCAGCCATGAGACTTAGTCACTCGATCGGGCATTTTTCAAACCATTGAAAGCTGATTATGAGAGCGTCGCAGTCAGCTGGACAAGTCCCATCCGAGACAGGTTCTCTCCATTCACCATGAGGCTGGTCTCTTTTCCACAGTATTTGAAAAACTGCTACTGTAGTTATAGCAAGAGAGGGCTTTTGGTCTACAGGAATCTACCCACTAGATAAAAATATAGTTTTGGACATAGATTTTATGCAAGCGGAAGTAACAGAGCAAGATTTAGGTGAACATTCAGACGATGAAGGTAATGTTTTTATCCATTTTCAGCAGAAAGAAGAAGAACTTTTTACTGATGCGATAGAGCCCCAGACATCAAACTCGAAAGTCAGAATTTCTGTAACTGGTCCTTCAATTATTGAAAAAGAAACTTTTACTGACACGAAAGAGTCCCAGCCGTCATCAAAATCAGAACAGTCAGTAATTTCAACTTCAGATATTATTTCTTTCCAAATATTAAGATAAAAAGGAAACGAACCAGGAAAAGTTTGAAGTCAATACTATTAACATGGACCCATAATAAGGAGAGAATTTCACAAGAACAAGAAGAAAAGAAGGAAGCAGAAAAAGAGAAGGAGAGGAAAGCATCACTGAAGAATCAAAAGATCAAAGTTCTGAAGTTCGTGTTGCCAAAAGGAAAGTTTTCGACGAATCATATTCTGATGAATCAGTAAATCCTATGGGTGACATACGATATATGGTAGCCTGTCTATCTTTGTTTCCGAAAGTCATATTGATGATCGCTCAAGATGTTAAAGCTCTTCAAATATTTGAGAATTTGGGGTCTAACGATTCCTTTCATGATTTTATCATCACTGATAGCAAAGCAACTGGCCATAATTATTTGGAAAGATATTTCTTGCCTTTTTCTTGAAAAGAATTTGAAAACATTCAACTAGAAATATAATATATACTCAATTGAAATGAGATTATTGTTGATAACTCCCAAATGAATCCCTATGTATTTTACCTGAAGTTTTGCTAAATATGTTTCAGAGGAATGAAAATGAACAACATAATAATGAACACTGACTAGACTGCAATACAAGGAACCTCGTATTTCAAACATATTCCTTACTAACCGCGTCGACCACCCTCTCCATTCTCCACCTGTATCATTCCTTTGAGATTTTCCTAGTAGCTACATAAAATAATTTCCCGCGTTGAAATGCTATCCACAATTCCATTTCCATGCGAACACGCTACAAATCCCACGCCGAATGCCCAATAACAAAAAGAGAATTCGTTTTCAATCCATAACTCCAAGGGTTGATAACGGGAAAATATTTACGAAGCGCTCGTAAATATTGAAAACCGGTTTGTTTGTAACAATATCCTATTTTAACATGTTCATTCATGCATTCTGGATAGTGGAGAGCAATTCCATTGCTTGATGATGTTTCCCACAGGCATGTAATGTCATGTTGCATCTGTGGAAATTAAAAGGGAACTCGTTGATGAAAACAGGAAAGTTTGGTTGAATGGAAATCACAGTGGGTTGAGGTTCACTGCTCGCAAATAGGACGACAGGATATCGTTATGAAGTTTCCAACCAACTGTAACAGATTGTTGTGTGTCATAAATCGTACAATAGAACAATGGTGAAACGTACTTGATACACAATGAACACTTATAGTCCTTATTTAGAACAATATTATTGATAGATTCAATTCGTTTTCATTGAGCACGTTTGTTATAATATGTCAAGAATACTTGAAGGCAAACTAGTCTAATGAATGAAAATTGAAAATCGTGCTTTTCCAGGAATCTCATCTCTAGATTAACATCCACATATCGATTGAGCCATTAGGACATTTCACCACGTTTACTTTTACATTCGAATATTGACGGCAAATAATTTCAATACTCATGTACAGTTTAGCGAATCTATCTGTGACACAGTGGAAGGCTAAAAGACCCAGTGGTGTCACTTTCCCCACACAGCGCGCATGATCGAATCGTAAAAGGAACATTCTGAATGCACTATGAATGGACTTGTTTCGTGAATAACGAAGTTATTCAGCTTTCACACCAAAGGTTCCAATCCCATAGTTAGACTTGTTTCGTGCTATTGAAAATATTACTTTTTTGCTCATAGACTGATCGAGTTAGGGGTACATTATACTTATCAAGCCTAATCGATCCCAAGATCTCTTTAAATTTGTAGAAAAAAAAACAATTCGAAAAGCAAGAATTTAAATTGACCGCGTGTCTGTTAACCAATGAAACTCATCGTGTCTAGAGCAGAGTTGCCAAGTGTATTGGTTTTTAATATCCAATCACAGATCTGATGATCCAATTTGACTGACGCCATTTCTGTTGTTATTGTTGTCAACTTGGTGTGAAAACAACTGTTACAATTATCTAATTGAAGAATTTTTTTTTGAAAGGTAAGTCTCGGCGTGTGCCTATTTTGCTGCATATTCCGTGTCATTAGTTTACATTCCAAAAAATATTTTTTTTAGGTTGTTTTTGGTTTGAATTTCACTATTACTACCTTGGCCGAGCTAAAATGAAAATCAAATCAAAAATTTCCATCCTTCGATAAAATACAAAGTCTGAAATGAATATCATATAAATACAAGGGACCTACTAAATATACCACTAACCGTTTGAATTTTTCATTCTTCGACTCATGGTGAGATCTCGGAGTCAGCTTTAACAAAACTAGGCTCACCATTGACTTTGAAATTATTTTAACAAATATACGAAATTATGTGTAGAAACCAGTGACATTGGAAAAAGCACATTTTCGTATACACTAGAGACGACGCTAGCTGACTGGATGACAAAAAGGCTTATATACCAGTAACGTTGAATTTCTTATTTTTGGTGGGTGGGATGAATCATAATTTATTTATTCTGTTAGGATTCATAAACATTCGAAAACCATATGAAAATACAGCTCGTTAAATTCTATTTAGAATCATATTTATATATAACTTGTACTATATCAGTTATCAAGGCGAATATTGTCCATTTTTATGATTGATTCATGGCGTCGAGCGATCTCATTTTTATATATTTATTTTGATTGCTGGCTTCATTCCTAACAAAAATGAATGACTAATTACAGGAAATTTCAATTGATCGTTCATTTTCTCAGGAAAATTGAAAACCCATATTACAATTTATTGGTTTATTTGACAATAAAAATGTACCTATGTCATATCGGATCCATTCTGCTTGATTTGCAACATTGAGTTTTAACTTTTTCCTAGCTGACATCTCACGTAGGAACAATTCGTTTTTTCATGGAGTTTAGTTTGTGTGGGTTTTAAAGATATATTTGAATATGAATATGGTGCATTCTTGTGCTGATTTTAATTGTGCGGGAAGGCACAAGAAAATAGAAAGCGCATTGGTTTATAGATGAGTCATTTCATATAATGAGTTTAGGTTCGAAAGGATGAAATGATGAGAAAAAAATTGGTGAAAGTATTAAAAAAAAACTACAATCCTTCTAATCATCAAAGAATTTATAGAAATAATTCAAAAAGTGACTATAAATGAACGGAGACGAAAGTATTGAATTTAATGACACAGTTTTTTCATTTCAACTTCAAATATTCTCCACAGAAAGTATTATCTGAAGTTGATACTGTTGCTGAAAGTATGGTAAATTTTATATATTGAAGGGGTTATATTTTTTAGGAGTGATTAATTTTTGGGAAAGAAAGTTTTGGGCTTTCTACTACTCCATCTTGATACAAAAAAAAAGAAGATAAGGGAATCTTCCAAAGAA
>WOGP01003397.1:0-15257 GCA_015342065.1 Leptinotarsa undecemlineata
CTACTCTCTGATAATTTTTGTAAAGTTACTATATGTCAAACAAAACATTAATAGTTACTCTGTTGTGTCCGATATACACGGTCACAATACTAGAAATAAAGATAATTTGATCATACCTCAAACCCGGTTACAAATAATGGATGATACTATTGATATTAAAATGTACCACATCCTACCTCTCACAGTACGTTCTCTGAACTTTACAAAATTCAAAAAACATTTGAAGACATTACTTATGGAAAATCCCCATATGGTATTAATTACTTTTTCCATTCATTCCCCGGACCATAGAGCAAAGATGCCTTGCACGATTGTATGTATATACTGTAGTATTAATTTTATTGCACAGTATCTTCTGAATATTTTATATTTTACTTTTTGAGCATATGTTAATTTTATGCTATTTTGTGACATGTGCTAAAGCTGTAGCTTTGTTATGAACCAAATGAAAATTTGAATTTGAATTTTTCCAAAGGATTTGACACAATCATTCAGGAATTACTCTGTTAAAAATTAAGGTATTACAGGTTCAAAATGCAATCAACATTTTTGATATGGGATTATTTCATAAGACGATCTCAAAGGATTTTGTTAAGTGGATCATATTCATGTAGTATGGATGTATTATCAGGAGTTCCTCAGGGGTCTATTTTAGGACTATTGCTTTTTATCATATACACTGCAGGTAGTTTGAATGTGCAGTGCAGGCTTATGCAGATGATACATAGTTGTATCTGAATTTCAGTTTGAAGAGCTCAGATGCAGCTATAAAAATCATTAACAATGAACTCAAAAAGGTTAAAAAATCAGCTGAAGAACACTGTCTGAAGCTGTATTCGGAAAAATATAAAATTGTTTTCTTCGTTAATGAAAATAATATGAGTATTCAGAAAAATAAGATGGTTATTCACACAGACATCAAATCCCTTACAAGTGACTCAGCTAGAAATTTGGGACTTACTATAGATTTTGATATGCGTTTCTCCCAGTTTATCAAAAGTCTGGTAAACAGAGCTATTGCATCACTTAAGCTCATTTAGAGTTATTGGCATATTCTCAATTACAAATTGAAACATACACTATGTGAGTCAGTTGTTTTGAATCACTTCAATTACTGTGATTTCATTTACTGCCCATGCTGAACAATCGATGATGTACTCATTTTTAGGATAAGAAAATTTGAACACAACTCTCATAAATTAATTGAATGTAAGTGACTCAACATGGAAAATACAAGATAACTCCACTTAAGTACCTTTGTTGACAAACTTTTGAATAATTTTGACCCACCAAGCTTGATACTATGCCTCACTCCTCGATCTCAAATCCATTCAGAGAATGTCAGAAACCATGCATCAGCATAGAACAGCAATTTCTCAAAGGTCATTCGTCTTTAATGTAATCCATATGTACAATATGTTACCAGAAGAGCTCAAAATGTATAATATTGATAAATTCAAATATAAAATGAAAAAATTCATACTTTCCGAGCATTAAAACTTAACAGGACAAATTCTTTTACCACTCTACACATTACATATTACAAAATTTACTTCTTTTTCAAACTGTTCTCATAAGTATGCATTCTTAATTACCGAAACAATTTTATGCGCCAAATCATATAACCTTTCATATTTATGTAATCTCTCTGACAAGGCAGCAGTCAACCATAATTTCACTAATTAATAATGATGATAATAATGTTTATTTCATAAGATTGAATACATACCCACATAAACAAGAAAAAACATGACAAGCCACTGAAGCTCATAGAGCTTGTGTATGACAAAAAAAAAGATGTTTTGTGTTTGATTTCACTTGAAATAGAAAAATAAAGAGAAATATCATGAACATGAATCAGTGGACAAATAACATTACAAAGTAAACTATCGGTCATAACAGTCATCATTTATACACTATATACGTAGAGTAATTGAAAGTCATATGTTTTATATTTCATTCAATGTTTTGTTCTTAATATGGTCGTTGATGACTGCACATTTGTAGAGTTGCTCTCTATTCTATAAGGTAAGTCCTTGTTCAGAAAGATTGCAACAGTACAGAATATGGTGAACAATAATGACAGATTGATCCACTATAATACATTTTTGGGGCATAAGCCTCTCTGATGGTTAAATAGAATAGCCACAGCTAGACTTCACTATCAGTCATTATTTATTTATTCACTATTTGTTATTTATCCTCAATGAAAGTGGAATTATTATTATCAATATAATCAAAGAACATTGAGACAGCAGCACATTAGTGTTTTACATAAAAAATTCATCAAAAATGCACATCAACTGAAAAATATATTAACAGGTCGTGTTTAGTAAAAGCTTGCGAAAACACTAACCTGATACAAGTAAATGGCAAACTGCAACTGATTGATCGCGGCCGAATCGAAGTCCAGCTCCTCCTTCAGTTGCCTCACCGTCGTCTCGACTACGCTCATCGACTGCTCAGTCAGGTACGCCTTCAAACCCTCCATCAGCTTCAGCAAGTGCTTCTCGGTGAGAACGGTCTCCCCCAAGTACTTATGGCGTACCTTCTGCATCCAAAGGTCGCATATCTTCGTGCCGTCGTTGACGAGGACTTTGGCGAGAGTGGTGCGCCTCTGGGAGTCCTTCTTGAGCAGGTAGAAGCCGTCTGTTTCGGTACCGGTCTCTACAACTTCGGGGGAGAGAAGCGTCCCGGACGAATTGCGACGTTCGTTGGTGGCGTTCTCTGTTTCACAGTCTAGTGAAGGAGTGGAAGCCAAACTGAAAAGAAAAACAGATTTTTTAGGTTATTCAAAAGTATTACAAGCAAGTATCAAGGTTAACGAAAGCTGCAATGCATGGCAATTGTTCAGGACTATTAGAATGTCCCTGCTGGTAAAATAACAGTCGGCCGAAATTTTTCACTGAAACTTTAAGATGATAAACAACCCTTGAAACCATTTTCGAATATCTCTGGAACTATAATAATATATTTATTTATTGTGAAATTATCTACTGATGAAAATGCATATTTTTACTGATGTATTCAAAACGTCGTTAGAAAGAGAATGTTTCATTTACGTATTATTACAATAAAAAAAATAAACAAATATTTGAAGATGAAAGTTAACAATTACATACATTGTTTTGAGGTCATATTGTAGTTATACATTTGTTTTCTTTTTTATGTATAGTTTTAATGATGTTAATAATACGCCTTTCACCATACTGAAAATTTCCATCATATTTTGTATTATCATTTTCAATTAGAAAAACAAACATTTCTTTAACGTAAGCAGAAAAAATTTTTACTGAGAAATATTCCTTAGGATTCAGTGCTTGATCTAACCATCAACACCAAAAGTATATTTGTTTCGTTTGCTGACAGCACAACAATAATAATAGTAATAATAATGAAATGGAAGTTATCTTCAATGACTGGACTGATTATGATGATTTTTTCAAAGGATGTTCTTCATAATGAAATAAAAATTCAGTAAAAATATAGTAACTGGTAATTTTATCAGCAGATATAGCAAACTACAGTTCAAAACTAATAAGGCCCCACCAGAGTACATGCTCACCTTGTTTAATCGATATGCAAAATTAGATAAACCGATACTGTGTTCCCAAAGCTTCCTAAAGGAATCACCTAAAATCGCTAAGAATACATGCAACATGCAAACATAAAAAATTTACCTGTTGAAAGTAAGAGCAGTAGGCATTTGAATAGGTGGTAATAACGCGCCTCGGTTCTGGGAGTTGCTGTAAGTTAACAGTTATTACACCTCAAGCGACACAACAAACAAGATAAGTTGGCTTTCAGACTGAATATTCTTACATCTATGTGTGGGTTCTTTGAAAATAATAAATGTTACCGTTGATTAAATTCAAAAACTTATTCAATACTTTGAAATTAAATTTAATGACTCTTACTTCAAATACATTTAAAAAATGTTTCACTGGTTCTTATTGCTTTTAATCTCGTTGCTTGTCCAGCTCTCGGGACTGGTCTTCGAACTGATTTGCCACTCGATGTGCTCATATTTAATCATATTCATATTCAATCAATCGATTATCAAAATATACTTCAGTGTCTGAAGATTTTCTTCGTGACACAAATTGTTAGTAACATACTGTAAATTCAACAATTATATTCAAATCACAGTTCAACTCATATTCAGAAAGAAACATTTGAAATTGAACAAAAACCTAATATAGGTAGGTATCCCCAGCCATGAAAAGAACATACTACTAGAAATTAACTTGAATAATTCTTAAATGCTATATATTGAGCAGCTAATGATATCTTTGTGGAGTCTCCTGAATAACTTAATCTGCTAATTTGGAACAACAGGTGGTTATAGATTTTAACACACTGTATATAAAACTCCATTTTTAATGACGTTAGTTGATAACGACAGTATCAGATTTTGAGAACAATAATACTCTATTAATGCTAAAAAGGCAGATTTAGCAAAATTATGAAATAGTGAAAGTACATAATTTATTTAAAATACGATTATTTGAATTGTGAGATATATTTAAGTGAGTTAAAAGAAAACAATTAAAAAAAATCCTATATCGTGTGTTGATATCTGATGATCATTTTAGATTGCAAATGAATGTAATTCACACATGACATGTACATTTTTATATAAATTTAGAGAATTTCATATTTGATCATTTGTTGTGTGATCTGATATGTTTTATACTACCTTTGTATGAAGCTTTAATGATGAATAAATCTATCTATCTTATATCAACTTCTTCGGCAATCTTTTTCACAGCATAGCATTCAGAAAACAGTTTTTTGCATAATTGTTCTACAATGTTACCCATAATGTATATTCGTGATGTAAAAATAACATTCAAAGGAAAATAAAATGTCTATCTATATACCATGGTTGTGAATTTTCAGACCATTATTTAATTTCACTCTCAGAAATTGAATTAGCGTAACCTTTCTGATAAACATAGCTATCAAATTGTATGTGTAATCTTACGGTTGTTTTTATTACGGCAGATTTCAGCCAATTTATATCCCTCATCTCTTCAACTTACTAGGTAGACCTTTTTTCAATGGTAGTACAATCTGACTCCCTCAATATGAGAAACAAGTCGAACGTTTCGAATACATACGGATTTTTTTTTACAATAGTTTGAAATTTTTCAGAGGTATTTTTTGATAGACTTGTTCAGATTTATCATTAATGTTTATATATTTATTTCTTATATAAAATAGAAAGTCCGAAGTATCCTATTAGTAAAAAAAAAATACCCAAAGTATACTTATAAGTCTCCTTCACTTTAATAATACTTTATAGTTGAGTATACCATATATTATCAAACAAAATCAATTGAAAAAAATCCATAATTATTAATGCACTACATCAATAAAAAAATCAGAATAAAAATGCTGGAGGCAAAAAAAAATAAATGCAAACCTTAGTGCTCATTGTAATTGATCACCCTATGTGGCCACAAAAATCAACATACAAACACACGGCACTTTTTTACATGCTAAAAAAACTGAAAATTTCAACCCAAAACAATATAAGACCCAAAAAGTATTACCACTTGTTTACGAATTTGATCATAATATCATCGGGACTGAGAATATTGGGGATAATCATTTTTTAATATCTTTAAATTTGATCGCAAAACTAGTACTGACAGAATAGAAGTTTATTTACATGTTTAAAAATTAAATTTTTTTTATGAGATTTACACATTCAAGAATTTCTGTTGAATATGCTGGACGAAAAACGAGGCAAATTTGAAAAAAATCCAATAATGGATGGTAAATGTCACTTTCATAACACGGAACATAAAAACCTTGGAACACATGCAAAATGGGGATGAGATCGTTTTTTAAAGTTAGAGTATACCACAATATTCAGTTATGTTTTGTGAGTGGAAAATTAAATTATATTTTATCCATGTTACTAAAGGGAATATTAACCAACGAATTCTGAAGAACCATCGCATAATGAAGTCGTTCATTAGAAACACTAAAAACCGAGTACTAACTGAAAGTGGGTTTGCTAAAGTACAGCCACTGAAGCTGCAAGTGGATGCGTCTACCAATGTTCAGCTACATATGAGTGGAGACGTATATCAGAGTCTAGTTTTATGTGTCTAATAAAGTTTCCTTATGGAAGCGATATTCAAGTCGGCAACAATAGGTTTCGGTGGCTTTTCTGCCATCCTGCCAATGATGTTAAAAACCATGTCGGTCTATTGGTCTATTTATAAAAACTTTATTTCAATGTAATTTGAAAATTTAGATTTCAATTTAGACGTTCTAGAACGTTCTCTCTCTCAACGCCACCTCTCAACCTAACCTGACCTTAATTACAAATTCACATTAATCACCAGTTAGAAATTCAGAGTTACTGTCGCGAATCAGTCCAAGCAGACAGGTCGCCATTTCCTTAGGACTAATTTGTTATTGGTTAGAACAGACACAGAAAAACAAGTTTTGAAAAATATTAGCACAGAATGATAATTTACTGTTGTGTCACAAATTAGCTAGAGCTTAGACAAGAAGGTAGAGTCTGAGGCACAGAACAATAAAAAGTGTTCAGTGAAAGGGGTCCGATATTTTCACCAACGTTCGTGCAACGTTCATTTCAACGCATATTTTTGTTTGTGAAATAGTTCCGATTCTTTAATTGAAATGAAAAATTTGAAAACAAAGGGTTTTCAAAAGCTCCATACGTGATTGCAAAGTCACTGAAAAATTATTAGATACTAAATGTCAAAATACGCAGACAAAATTATTTGGTTTCATAAAAATGTTGGAACTTGTAGAAATTATTTGAAATAATTCATATTGACGATGAAATAATTCATAATGACGATGAAATAATTCGTCTTAGTGCAATAATTTCTACAAACCGACGTGTATAAACGCACAATGTTCATTTTTATACAGGCCGATTCACGGTGTGTGATGGTATATTAGTCGTTTCTGGTGAACTAGATCACAGATCACTTTTAAAATGGGGAATGTTCCTCCTGACGAAAATCAAGTAGTTTTCATAAAGGAGCTTTAAAACAACGCACTTTAAACTTATCATTTCAACCTTTTTCTTTAAAAAATTAGGTATTTGAATACTTAAAAAAGAGGAATGAAATAATGCATTCAACATTTAAAGGGATTCGTTTCAATTTCACCATTTAGCAACATCGGTTATAGCTAATAAAGGACAACGAATCTGTTACCGGTATGAGACAAACAAAGATGACATATTTCAGAGGCGTGCTGTTCTGTTTACTTATGTTCCGAGTTCTGAGACATTCCGTGACATACGACATTTTGTGCACCTAACCTATCTTCGTCTATATAAATAAATAACAAAACAACTGTTTTTTATGTGGCTTCTGGAGGTGGTATTGAACTATAATTTATATATTGCCTTAATTGTTGATTTATAAAGGTAATTTTCCTATTTTAAAGTAGAATATCTAGGTACGTATAAACTATTTCAACTTGATATAGGCGCTGTTGCCAATATATGAATTAGAAACAAATCCCTTTAAAAATTAAAACCCAACATTTGAAACACCAATTTGAATACTTTTCGACGTGAATTTGAAAAACTCATGAATTAAACTCAACTTTATTTTGTTCAAACTTGCATTTGCTGTAAATACCCAAATTGAGGAACATTCCCCATTGTCGTCACTAAAACTATACGACTCAAATGCCGACAATTTGCCCAAAATTAAACAGGCGAAGTGAAATCCTAGAATCCCAGAATTCCAGAAGGTATAATACAAAATTAACCTCAGCGCTTCAACACCTTTTGCATACCAGAATCACGTTTTTCCGCCCGGTGAGGCCAAACTTTTACGTTTTCACTTTCACTCTCGAAATGTCTCCCTACTAGTCCATTCTAGATTGGTGTGCGCGTTCACCACCTAATTCATTTAACCTTAGGAACTGCCCACGCTATCCAGCAGTGACTAAATTACTCACCTATTTAGCGAAAACAGTATTCTAGCAACGTAGCCCTTCATTCAGGCAGAAACTAAAGGGCGTTCTACGCTAGGCTAATTTACGGTCATGAAGACAATTGCAGATTGTAAATATAAAATGGGTGATTCGTCTTAATGCGAAAAATAAACGTAACACCAATGACAGAACACTAAGAAAAAAGTCATCTCGTGAATCGATTTTCTTGTAAGCTTTCAAATCATCTGTGGAGTACAGGAATTCTGTATTAGAAAAGCAGTTCCAAATGTCGTCCATAAAAACATTGAACAGCAATGGTGCCAAATGAGATTCTCGGGGCCTATGGGAGTTATCTGTATCCCAATTAAAATAAAACTTTGTATTGAAGATGAAAATTGTCACAAATTCTCATTTGTATGAGTTTTTGTATTAATCGAGTATGGTTGACTTTAAACATCTTGGAAAAGTCGGTATAAATGGAATGAACTTGGTCACCTACGTCCAAGGCGTTTGAGAGATAAATAAGCTACATAGAAACGAATTTTGAGCTCAGTACACTTTCCTGAGCGAAACTCAAGTCAGACTTATCACCAGATTTGTATTTGTTTATAGGGATTCAAAAACAATGTATTTCTGGAAGTCTGGCAAAATGCCCTGTTTAATGAATCATTAAAGATAATATGTAAAGGTCTTGCTAGAACAAAACTAAACAGTGATTTAATATAATGATGGGGGAAGCATTCAAACTATTTAATTTCTCATAGATTTCATAAATTGACAAACACAGATTAAAAACAGATAAAAGAGAAAAGTTTACAGGTTTATAATCTGGACAGGTTGTCACAGAGAACACAACTAAAATAATCTTGGAGCGTTTCAGCAAGCTCAATTCCCATACATTTTCTCTCATCACATTACATCTGGTAGAATATTATGCTTATGCTTGGAGTTCTCAAAATCTCAGAATGCCTTAATATTATTCACTGCCGAATATTCAGTGAATTCAATAAATTCTATATAATCAACTTTTGACTTTATTTTACATTGCGAGCATAGATGAGAAAATGTTAGGTAGTCAGTGGGACATCCTATAATCATAAATTTCAAGTGGTCTTTTTTAAGTAAATAAGATGTTGCAAGTCTGATGAGAACCACTTGGGAAATTTTTAGTTGAAAATGTTTTAATTGGTACAAAATGGTGATGTGTTTGTAAATTATGTCATAGAAAACATTAAGTGTATCTTGAGTTGGTGTGTTCAGGGGGCACCTAATGTATCATAATGTACAGGATAGAAATTTACTCCGTCATAACTTCAAACGATAGAAATCGCAGTTGATCACATTGTACAAGATAGACATGAACAGCGGCATAATGTACAATTTTATAACGTAATCTATCGTAATATACTTCATCATAACGTACTTTTTCTTACCATACTCCGTCATAACGCCAGTGCATCATAATATCATTCAGTCATAAACACAATGCATCATAAAATAATTCCATCAAACAGCAACGTATTATTATAAACCATAACACGTCATAACGTACTGTGGGAATAATGGCGGAAGTTGAATGATACTGAAGAAGCTCAAATATGACGAAATACTTGAATTTATTCATTCATTGTTTCTAATTTTTCATAATTCTCCATTATAATGTTGAGTGAAATTTTGAGACAGTTGGTTGCCTTGAAGACTCATTTACACCACAAAACTAATTGCCAACGAGTTGACCATTCGCCTTCGGCCCATGCTATTGGTTGATTCGATTCCTGATTTCTTTAAACTCTCAAAGTATTTGGAGGTTATCATGAATATATTCCAGATCGATTCATTTGTCTATATTTTGTCTGTTGAAACTTTAAAATAGTTAGCAGAATAACATGAAAGTGAGTAATGGTAGTGCCAAATTATTTTCTGTAAACAAAATTAAATGAAATACCAGGTAACAAATTAAATTTTTCTTCAAGGCTCGAAAAGTAGTTTATTTGTGTTGATAATATTATTATTTTAAAAACCATCAGACATATTAGATACATATTTGAGAAAAATAAAAAAAAATATTGCAACCAAATTTCCGAGACAACGACATGAAACAAACGAATATCATACTGTAAAACGTGGAACTTTGTTGGTATCAAGGTGCCAACATTATGAACCACGATATGTGCAGAAGGTTCGTAGCTTTATCACATTGATATATTATTTTAAATCTTCCCAATTATAATGAAAATAAAACCAAAACTGTCATTGAAAAAAAAGTATGTAGGTGAGCGCAGTATAATCCTGAAATCTATCAATTATGCGTGTAGTTTAGTTAATGTTAAATATATTTCAAGTACCTTCAGAAAACATGTGAGTGAGATTGTTGAAAAAAATATCTATTGATTGTTTCAAGAAAAGAAATAACTTCTAGACATACATAGAAAGCAAAAAATATTTAACTAAGGTGAACAAGTCATACTTTTAATGATTATTTCGAAGATGCAAAGTGAACTTATGAAAGGTTTGTCGCATAATGAACAATATTTGTCTGTGTTTTCTAGTCCACATTCGATTTATTCCCTTCACTTCTATTTGAATTTTTCTACATGATTGCTTGGCAAATATTTTTCATATTCAAAATGCCTCCTGCGACAATTTGTCATGTCTTCGAATTCAAAAGCAAGTATCAGTATCAGATTCAAAATGAAACACATTCTACCATCCCATGGGAAAATTTCGTCCAAGTTGTCAACCTACATTTTTCATGAAAAACCTCTATCGCTTCAATGGTCCTAATTTTTATATAATTGTGTAAAAAAATTGAAAATATATGCTGTATATAAGTTTTGGTCATAATTGCTCGGTTAGAATTTAGTTTATTTCTGTTTGTTTTGTCGGTTGCATAAACTGCTAGACTAAAACTAGATGTTCCTACATTGATTGTAAAAATTATTCCAGATTAATTAAAAATAAGAAACTGAGATTCTAATGATTTTATCCATCCCCAAAAATTGGCATTGAACAGTAGCGCTATGAAATGGGTGAATGGCATATCATCTGTCAGAAATATCCCTAGAAATCGAATATGACACACAAATTCCCTAGATTTCATAGAAAGTTAATTTTGACCATAAAATAGTTATTAGGAACCTTTTGAAAAAAAATTAAGATATGCAGCTGGTATAGTTTTCATTTCTGTACAAGAATTTATAGGAATTTCTACAATTGAAGCGATAGAGATTTTTCATGAAAAATGTTGGTTGGAAACTTAGACGAAACTCTGCTATGGAATGATTATATTTTTTAGTGTTTATTAGTTTCAGAATGAGGTTAACTTGAAATGTAGGCAGAAGTCACAAACTCTTATCGTCATTAAAAAAAAGTGTCAGCTTAGATTACCAATAAATAAATCGTATTTTTCAATTGGCACTGCCTGCGTTGTTCAAAATGTTTAAGAAACTCATTTCAACTCTCGAAATCTTCAGCAATTTGTTCAAATTCGAATGGCAATTGAATTAAACACTATCGCTTGTGGAATTTGGCAGATGGCAAATGTTTCATGTCTGAATTCTGAGTGCCATCTAATGGAAACGAATTTCGCGAATCTGCAGACAAAAAACAAAATCAAAACATAATCAAAATTGGTATACCCGCAGATCTTCTTGCTGGCCTATCTAAATCTTCGGCAAACACTGAATATTTGTCTTTTGCTGAGAGGTGGAAAATAGACCCTGCTCAAAATAAAACTATGTCCAAGAATTTAAACTAACATACATAGTTGTTCTATTTCATTAATAGAAGGTAACAATCTACTTTGGATGTTTCTGGAAACAGCAATAAGGGAGCCGCCTCCTCTGTTTCCTGATTGGTCTTTATGATTAATAAACATAATTCTCTAGAACAAGTTTGGCGTCTTCAAAGCTATTGTTCAGCCACGTTTCAGTGAGTGCAATAATGTCAAAGGAATTTATGGCTTCACTTATATACAGTTGATTGAGCTTTATTCAAAGACTGAGAACATTTTGGTAATAAATTTGAATTTGGCTATGTAGTGATTGAATCAAAGTTTAGAAAGATATTATAAAATTGAAGTTTGCTGCGATTCCTCATAATGTTCTGAGCATCAAACGTAGATTTGAATATTACTCTCAGTGCCCTAGTAGCACCTTTGGAATTCTCTTTTCCTATCCTCTGCATGTTGATGATGGTATGAGGAGATATCACAATTTTATTCAAAACCTCTTTGACCTTTTTTGTTTCATCTTCACTTTCTGGAAAATTGAACATCATCAGGTTTGGCGTTTTTTAAACTCAGAAATCATGGTTTCCTCAGAAAATACAGCAGGTGAATTAGAAGTTGTGTTGTTTCCCAAATATCTGAAGTTTATCCGATTCTTCTACAGCCTTCATCAGCTTTGAATGGAGCTTGTGAAATACCTTCTTGGCAGTCTTTGCAGTGTTTCTATTGAGATTACTGATTTCCACGCGACTGGAAGATTGTGACAATATGGCGTCCAATGTAAACAAAATGATGGAGACGTCGCAAATATTGTGAACCATCGGATTCAAAATTGACGATGAATGAACAATCTCGTTGCTTCTGGCAGGTCTACCAATAAAATAGTAGCCGATGATCATGGCTGTTGAACATAGTGGCATAAAAATTACAACAGACACCATTAAAATCCAACTGCTTGACATGGATTTTGACAGTGATAAAACAGGATGCACTTTTGTAGCGAAGTTTTACAAACCTAAAAACAAAATATATAATTATGGTGGCTACACTTCGAACAGTGGTAAATCTGGTAACAATGATAAGTTTGGTAAGAGTGGAGAACGTCAAGCAAAAAATAAAAAATGACCTAACCTGTTACCGTTGTGAAAGGATATTTCAATAGTGAATGTAGCAAAAAACCAAAGGAAAAAGTTCAAATGTCTTGAGTATAATATTTCTAAGTGGATAGTTCACATTTATCAGCCAAACCAAAGAGTAAACACCTATTTTGTTTCTGCTAGTTAGTACATATGATTAAATAGAACTTAACTATGGATACCGAAACAGGGGAATATTACAGCGAAATGGAAATTCAGGATGATGGACAATGGAGAAAAGTGATGCATAAACGAAAACCAAGAAGACGTCTGGAAAGTGTCTCCAAAAGAAGTCATCCAAATCCAGAAGGAATCCAACGAATTATTTTGGGTTCACCCAACTGTACTAATTCCAATCCAAAAAAACAACAATACAAAAACTTCTCACATCGATGAAAGAAATTACCCATAAAAAATACCAGCACACTTTCTTTCTAGCTGCAGATACAGGGTATTCCAGAATAGCATCAACAAAAAATCTCATGAAATACCAGAAGAGAAGAAAAACTGCAGAATTCGCCAAGCCCTAACAGTTCATGACTTTATCATCAACTCATATGTCAATGAAATGAACAACCCAATGAACACTAATATACAGGAACTAATTCAAAAATGGAGAAACAGATTTGTAAACAATTTCAATGTAGATACCACAGCTGTCTTTTCCGGTCACCGTGTTTACATACTTATCTTGAATCTGAAGGCTCCATCTTTCCAACAGAACCAGTCAACAATAATATCCAGCACATTGATGTCCAAAATAATTAATCTGCTATATTGCAACATAAACAGCTACTCATATAGAAAATACATCATTTGTAACTACATTGAGAGTAATAGCATTGATTGCTCATTGTTTGTGCAAGCAAACCAAAGATGACTCACACACATCATACACAGACTGGTCAGTTATACAGCTAAATGGTAATCAATTACATAACCGGACCAGAGGGGGTACTTTAGTCCAAACACACCTCCGACTAAAAGCCAAATGAACAAATCCTCCAGCCATAAATAATCATTTAAATGAATGCATACACTTCCCATTCCTAGATGACAAACTGCACATTCTTTTAGTTTACATACATCCATCAGGCCATTTTTACAATTTCACTATAAATATGCTATCATTCATACAAAGAAAGCGTCAACTTGAACTTTGACCGCAATCATTATGAAAATGTGAGCGATTGGTACAAAGACTTCTTTTTACAGATACCCGTACAAGAAAATAATACATTCAATGTAGATGAAAAAGAATATTTTGAAATCTTATATGAGGGGAAAAACTCAGCTCCAGAGCATGACTATATCACAAGAAACATGTTGAGAAAGCTGGATTATGAGATTCACAAGTATATCATAAAAAGCTATGAATTTTGCCTCAAAACTTATTGAATACCTGACAATTGGAAAATGGGCACAATAATTACAATTCCCAAATCAAACAAGGATCACTCCCTTACAGACAGTTATCGTCCCATTACTCTCCTGCCTGTAATTGGTAAAAACTTCGAAAAACGAAACCGTTTACTCCACCTGCTTAATGATAAAATTCCAAGCTACCAGTTTGGATTTAGACAAGGAAAATCTACTATACGTCCTCTCACGATTCTCACGAACAACATTGAAATAACAAAGCTGAACAACAACAAAACGACTGCGATCTTTCTGGATATGAACAAAGCATTCAATAGCATCTGGCACAAGGATATTTTATTCAAACTTCATCAACTGGGTTGTCCTAACTATCTAGTACATATAATTAAGAATCTGGTAATTGACAGGGAACTGTGAGTTAAAATACTGAGTAGTTTTTCAGACGAATTTATCCCAGAACAGGGAGTTCTACTGTGTTCACCGCTCTCACCATTGTTATATAATTCATACAGCTCTGATATTTATCATCACTAACAAGGGAATATCAACCACTTCAGACATGAAGCATATATTCTCTAGTATGCAGATGATATCGTCCTAATTGCGCACGATCAAACGCTAGACAAAGTTATTGACCATTTGGAACATCTTGCAACAATAACAAATAACTGGTTCAATAAATGGAGGCTCCAGCCAAATCCATCTAAGTTGTGGAATTGGCCGCGGTGGTAGTGCGCCCAACTCACGATCGGAAGGCCGTGGGCTCGATTCCTGCCACGACCAGTTATTTTTCTCGAGAGAATTTATCTGGTTGAAGCTGGGATGATTCTGCAACCGTGTTAGGAATCACACGTTAAAAGGTAAGACCTTGTTTAAGTATCTCAACTTATGAGAGAGATTTAAACAGATTTTTCTCAGTCAGTCATATTAATTCATTGGAATTCCGCAACCTCTCCAGCAATCAACTTTTTCCAACATATCTTACATGCAAAATCAACAGTTAATTACCTTGATTCCAGACTAAATTTCAACAACCACGTCAATAACAAAAAAAAGAAAGTGATTGCAAG
>WOGP01003398.1:0-15255 GCA_015342065.1 Leptinotarsa undecemlineata
GACGTGTTTCAGGATTATTTCTTAAAATGACCTGTTTAGCTAAAAATGAATTTGTTCCATACTTTACGGACACAGTGTATATCATATTAGTCATCAAAATGAACAACAGTCCAATGTTAACAAAAATGAGATAAGTTTTCATATCCAGTAAGATCAAAAAAGGATGTATCTATCTTTATATCTCAAGCTAAAACGCATACAAAAATGAGTGCAATAATCAATATTGACACTAGTGACATAGACACTAACTACTGAGATAGCCGAGTTAACAGAGGTCACAAAAAATCGTCAAATAAAAATAAGATTTTTGCTAGCAATCATAGAACAATTGCTGTGAAGGGGGATCTGTATGTAAGTCGTGAAGATGTTTATAGGCGTATAGCTCGTATATTAGCCAATTCATTGAATGCTGAAAATATTGACTACTTGTTAACAGAAATATCTATTTCTGGTCATATATACTTTTTATGTATCGTTATGACCGGTTATATTTCAATGATTGCCATATATTCTAATACATTTATATTAAAAGCATCATATTGTGAACAAACTATGAAATGTGGTGGGGTTGCAATTTGTGCTAGATATGGGCTGCGAGTTTGATATCTCACGTTTGAGTATTGAGAAAGATTTGAAATTTGTAGTATGGTGTATTAGGCGAACGAATAAGAGTAATTCAATAATATTGAATTGTTATAAATCACCGTCTGATGAAATGGACTAGAGATGAAAAATTGGAATTTTTGTATAAAAGTAACTTTGAATTTTTGTGTATACGGTATGGTTCTGAGACATACACTTCCTGTAATCAAACTTTGTTTCTGGTCAAATGCGTCTTGTGATACACTTGGAGAAAGAGACTATGTTTCAACAAAAAATGTGAGATAGCATACACGAATAGGAGGGGGTATTACCTGAAATGTGTCAGACAAGAAAACAAGCTCCTTAAGAAAATAATTTCCTTAAAAACCGAGAACGAATCATTATTGATGTATATGTAGGTAGTCACAATCATGGTTACCTGTAGTATATAAATATTAGTGTAAGAAGCAACTTGAAGTATTCAAATCACTTGATAAAGCTACTGTGCTTAACATTTTCAAATAAAGTTTGTGGTTATCAAATCGTGAGGTGTAGTTTATCAAATTACTATCAATCTTCATCAAGTAACGGCCAAATCAAATAGAAAAATAATAATGGAAAATCATACACAACAAGAGATTCATCATTGGTAATGGGCAGTTACCTCAGCTGACTGGTCAATGTATTATTCAACTTTTCTTCTCTACAACTTTTCAAATAGTGCAAAGAAATAAAGAATAATATTGTTGATTTAAAACTTTTAGAACTTTTGGCGTCAGATCTAGTTCTGAAGAAGTAGTATAGCCGAAAGTTTTAAGTTTTTTTATTCTGTCGTTGTATATATCGGGTTCGAAATTCTCGACATTTTTTAAAACATTTTTTGGAAATTTGTGAAAATTTATGTACATATAAATTCGGCGATGATTCTAATTAATAAAAATTTATTCAGAAACGTAGCTTTCGAGAAAATTCTAATTAGAATTCTCTATAATTATTTCAAACTTAATATAAAATGGATTACACTAAATGAAATCGACGTAGGCTTTGAAGAAATCATATATTTTTTTATTTTTCCTCCTTTTTTCCTCCCAAACATGCTGAATATTTTTGCATTGTTCATTTACTTTGATTTAAATGCAAGAGGAACCATATCCAACTATTCAATCCCACATAAATTCAGCATAAATCAATAGAAACACCAGATATTTCGATGATACCCACGAGTAGAACTGTCAAATAAATATAACCGACCTTATCGATACTAGTCATCTGGAATATCTTAGGATCAGAACACCTGTATAATCCATTTATGTGGTAGCGGTGGCCTGTTGATTTACCTACACCTCGAAAAAATCCAAGATTTTCGTTCTGGGAAGGCGGCCATAAACAATTTTGGAGAATTCGAAAGGAATATTGATGAGATGTTTTGGAAATGTTAATGTTATTTCTGGAGAATGTGACAAAAATAATATACGCACTGCCGATGATGGTACGTTTTCTTGCTAGAGAAATGTTATCACTCTCTATTTATTGCTTCAGATTCTCTTTATGGCTCTTTCGGTATAGAATAAATTCAGATGTTATAATCATGATATTTTAGGGGTTGTTCGAGGAACTTCTTAATGATGTGATCACAGCGAAAAGTAGTGAAAATCTGAAGAACCTAGTAGGAAGTAAATGCACATTTGGAATGTGACTTTCATATAAAAATAAGGATAATAACATCAGGATGAAAATGTAGCAACTGAAATTGAACAAAAACTCTTGTCTCAAATTATATACAACAAAAAGATAAGATTTTTTCTGTCGGATATTACACATATTAATTTCCCCGCCTATATAAGCCTAACACAAATACGATTTTCACAGATCAGAACTGCAACGCTCTTCTCGACTTGCGTTTTACCAATCAAATTCGCGTTATCAGGTGGTTACTTGAAAAGAGAGGTGTATTCATTTGGGTCGAAGAACGAATGCGCATATATCAATTTGTGTATTGAGTCTGGTGTCATTCCCTACAACATTGAGTGGAACTCTTTTGTAGCTGAAATACACCGAATGGAAGATACAAAAAAATCTGAAAAAAGTGCCGATTTTTTTCGGGTTTTTCAAGAAGGCGGGGAAGAGGGGGAATTTTGAATTTTTCATTTTAAAAACTTACTAACCGTATACAACTCATCAAACATTAAAACTACTGGACCTTGGACCTTTTGTATGTAAACCTTTCCCTTTTGGTCTCTATTTATTTCTGGTCTGAGGATTTTTAATAAACCACCTAAAGAAATAGTTAGTTTCGCAAATATTTCGATTTTTAAAACTTGCTTGAGGAAATATTTACTCGACAATGCTTTTTATACATTGAATGAATATTTTATTTTTTAGTTCTTTACATTATAAGTGACTATTCCTATATGTTTTATCATCTTTGGGAAAATAAAGGTATTATTATTATATGTATTTTTATTATCTATTGGAGACTATAAGTGCGTCAACCAGACATTCTTCTTGTCCTTGTTAATTTTTGAAAGGTTTTATTTAGCTTGCCCTGTTTGTTTGGGTCAAAGTTAGTAATTGATGTTTGACCCCTTTTCTGTTGAGAGATTGATCTGATATTTGTTTCACACATCTAGTCTTGATGACAATACAATTTAGTAGATTTTGTATTATTGGACATCCAAGATGGCCGCAGCTACAAAATGGCGAATTACATATTTTTTCACAACTAACGCAATATGGGTATAAAATGACCGGGCTCAACTTATAGAATAGTAGTACAATTTGAAAAAGATGCAAATACAAGTTGGTCGCAACTACAAAATGGTGAAACCATATTACCTTGTAATACTGAATGAATTAAACAATATACGAAGAGTGGAGTAACAAAATTAGAAAAAGACAACTTGAAAACAAATTTTATGTCGATCGGTTTTACTGAAAGAAAAAATAATGATGTCGATAATGCACTAAAAACTAGAAATAATCTGGAAGGTCCTTGATAACAGTCATCACACCACTCTCCTCAGCAATCTACAGTATTGTATTATTATTTTCTGTATCTGATCAATACCGTACATGGATGAGGATTGTGGTTTGGTAACTGCTACCGAAGACCTTCCGAATTATTTTTGAGTTTTTAGTATATAATCTACATTATTAACTTTTTTTTAATAAAACCGTTTAAAATTATTTTTTTACTAAATTTTTTTGCTTATATTGAATCTAAATTATTTAAGATCATGTATATATTCAATCCACTCTGTGGTTTTCGAAACCACTTATGGTAAATAATTCGATCTATAATTAGTTGAAAGATATTTTCCCATCTGTTTTATATTCCAATGGAGACATACAAATGAGTTATTAAAACTAATTTCAGAGAAAACGCGGAAAATATCTGACTTTCAAGACCAGAATAGTATTGTGTCAAGTATTTCTCACTAATTTGTACTATCAGAAATGATATTTTGACAGTTTAGGAAATTTTTCATATCATCTGAAGATCCCAACATATTTACTGGGTGGAATCCGACTCGAGGAAAGTATTATAGTTCTGCTGTATTTTTTGGAATACTTCTATACAAGAAATTTCATTGTTACCTTTTTGCCGCATAAGGCATTTTCCAAAATTGAACATTTCACTGAATTACATCGATGACACTTTTGTCACCACTTTCAAAACATATTTGACACAAACAATAGAAATTTGACTTCATTGCCTAATATTTTTAATTTTATTAGTTCGTACTTCCATTGTCTGATATGATTCAAAATCTATGGAAGAACAAATAAAATTAAAATGAATAGCTAAAATATCAATTATATTAAGCAATAAAACGAAATTAAAATACAATATAACGAATAAAATATGAAAATGACCACAGAGTAAAAAAATTATCTCCGCTATAAATTCCCCTACTTATGAAAATATAACAAAATGGCAGTTTGAAACTCTTTAGACTCGTAATTGAGGTAAATTGTTATCAATTCACATGAGTTCATAGGGGAGGTCAACAAAGTGAAGTTGGGAGATGGAGAGATTTGAATGTCATTTAATGTTTTCTCATTGTCTCCAAGTGTCTCTATCCTTAAAAAGTATTGAATACTTGAGGGATCTTCTGAAGGTCAATGGTATCAGTGGGGGAATAATCGAAGACATACAATCAACAAAAATTTGTATGGAATGACATTTTTTCAGATAGCACATAGACATGGCAATGGGAAATACACTGTCCCCCTTTATAGCTAACCTATTCATGAGCAAATTTGAATTATAAGCAAAAGAGGAATTGGATTCTTCCCACAGATACAGATTCGATTCATAGATAATGTATTTGCGATATTTGATACTAAAAAATCAAAGGTAGATAACTTTGTTTCCCCTCTCAACAACAAATCCCCTGACTATTAGGTTTACATATGGTCTGAAATTTGATGTCTCCCACCATTATCCACGACACAAAATGACGAGTTTACACTTTCTTGTCAGGCTTGAGTGAATAAAGGTACGATATTGAGAAAAATATTATCAGAGACATAGCTGAAAGCAACGGTATTTTTTAAATATAGTAGATACATTAATTAGAAAACGTAATTTTAGGGAGAATTATCGTAAATTTTCAACTCCTCAAAAAAATATTCAAAATTTATTGTCCCTCCGTATGAACCAAGATACACTAACGGACGAGTTCGTATTTTTGAAAAGTTTGAACAGAAAAGTAGCTTTCGAAACTTCTTGTTCTCTTCAACAAATGTTAGTTAGCCCAAAAGATAAGACGTTAAAAAAATGGAAAATCGAGAATATGTGAAATATGTTGCGAGGACTGTGACAAAAAATATATCGGTCGGACTAAACGGGACATTTGGACTCGTTTCAAAGAACACTCGTCACATATCCGTATTCGAAGACCATCAGAAAAATCCAATATCACCCAACACGCCTTAGAGAATGGTCACAAAATAAATGGAAATTTTCTGGAATTGCTGAGATCGCTATATTACTCTGGATTTTTGAATAATTTTTAAAGTCTGGAAATAATAAAGTTTTGCATGAGAACTATGAACTGTGACAAATGTCCCATTCCAAACAGCTCATTGTTTGCTGGAAAGTGAAAGTATCCTGTTATACTATAATTCCAAAATAGTAGGCACTGAATTCTCAGAAATGACTTTGTGAGAGATCAGGAAACATGATGATGTAATATAAACAATCATAACTTCGACAAATATGTTTTCGTTTCAATGCAATAATATTTCTCAGAATTTAATGCCTATTATTATGGAATTGTACTATAGTTATAAACAGAGACCAATTTTAGAGTGAGGAATTAGTTTTATTCATCTCCTGAAGACGTTAACTTGGTTCATGAAATGATTGTCAAGAATAGTATTGTAATTCTGGTGTTTGGGAAGAGGAGCTTATTTTGTATTTATTCCACCACCCTTGAGAACTAATGTAGAAAAAAGTCAAACTGAATCAACCACACCATTTTCGGAAATGAACTTCTCCGTTTTGATCCTAGCTTGACCAAATGTAGAACTGAAGGAAAATCAGTTCAAAGTCTTGTAAAAAACAAGTTAAAAAACGATATTTATAAAATATCATAGATATCCTTACACCGATTTGGTTGAAATTTGCTACAGTTATTTGAAGTAATAAGGTGGAGTGGGCACCACATCCATCAATATTGAGAAATAAAAAAGGAATGCCACTGATTTGGTGTAGTTTTTCTTTTTTTTTTCAGATCAAGCCTGTGTTCTTTTCATATCAAACTTCATTTTCGAAAAAAAAAATCACTTTCAAAAACATACACATAGAATATCAGCTTCCTGGTACTATTTGAAGGATCTTCTTCTATCGCATCAAGTATAGTTTCTTTTAGTTCAGGCGTTGTTACAGTTTCTGGTCTTAAACCTCCTGCATTTTTATTAAGACCCCCAGTTTCACATAATCTTACATGTAGCGTTCTAAATGTTTCAGCCCATGGAATTACTCTGTCAATATATCTGTCCGGCTAAATTATCCGTTATTCTTCCGAATTTCCAATTGCTAATCCATAAATAAAGTATACGTCAGCCATTTCAGCGTTAGCAAAATTATTCATCATGAAATCACTGTTAATTGACAACTCTGACTTTCACTGATATGACAATACTATTACAGTTAGCTGGTATCTAAAGCAGTTGTTCATGATATGCACAGTGGCTTAATTTTTTTTCGATAACGAAACTAGATATGAAGAAAGTAGAAGCGACAAAAAGTTGTATTTTCAGTGGATTAATCTAAAAAGATAGTAAACTACAACGAGTCAGTAGTGTTCTTTTTTTCCAATATTGTTGGCTGTAGTGCCCACTGAGTCTCCACTGGATCTAATAATTTCAATCTAGTTAGAGCTAAATATGCGCCTCATTACTTCAAATAATTGTAGCAAATTTCAACCAAATAGGTGTAAAGATATTTACAATATTTTATAAATACATTTTTTAAACTTCAACACCCTGTATTTCAGTACGCTGGACATGTTCATAAACACTATTTTTCTTGAAACGACGTAACGAATCAACATCTGAAGTTTCGTACCGTAGTTAGGAAACACCCTGTATATCGAACATACCCAATCCTGAGAAGCCAAAATTTCGTTTGTCATGTAGTTATATCAATTGGAAATCCCAAGAAGTGTTATACCCTTTACGTCAGTCAGTGTGTGCTACGGCTTATCCGACTGCTATTGTCACTATTGAAGTGAACAGTGTGAATTCAAGTGGAGTTTCTCTTCAACCACACCCTGTATTCAGCCACTTGTTCAACGTAACGGGTAAACTCATCAATACCAATTAATGTAATTACAGACTGTACGACCGATATCCAATATCATCCCATTTGTCTAATTGATTTTTTATTAGCTGCCCGCATATCCTCCCGAATCCGTTGAGTATATTGAACTGATTAATTGACTCCGGTCAAAATTTAATTATTGAATTCGTTTTTAATTGTCTTCTCTCATTACCACCGGTTCATCCGACAATCATAACGACGAGTTTGCTATTGATGAATGACCAATTGGAAATAATGAATTTTTATTTCCGATTATTTATCCTTGATTGTGATGGACGGGAATGATTAGTGGTCACTATATGGTCATTCAGATGAATGGATAACATCTGAATTGAATCATTCATTCACAATGGTAAATAAAAGTTTCAAAAATTATTGTACCTGGTCCTTTACAAAAAACATTTATAGGAATTGGAATTCATTTAGGGTTTTAAGAATTAACCTTATAATCAGTCAATCAATGAAGAGGTGAAGTGATCAATGACACACGTTGTAGATGACTAGGCCCATGTGGTACCAGTAGTAGAGGGTACAAAGGTAGTTGTGGTACGAGTAGTAGTGGGTTGATTCAGGTGGGCAATGAAACTTTGAAATGAACCAGTCACTACAAGTGATGAACTACAATGTATACAGTGTATAAGTATAGACGTTTACATCATTCTAATCCAGAGTACATGGGGCTCTGACGAACCCAGAAGTGACAATCGAAACTGGTCTGGGAACACCGTAACGAACTGAGAAAACTGGCGGACAGGAATATATCGATTATATACTGGCTGCTAGGACAATCAGGCATATCAAGGAATGAAAAAACAGATGAATGTGGCTGAGGAGGATCATGTAGGCCCTGAACCAGCTGTAGGGTACCAAATCCTTTGTTGTGGTACCAGATTGTGGAGCACAAAAGCCTTTGTTGTGGTACCAGATTGGAAATAAGTTATTTAATAAACTCTGAAACAACATACTTGGGAACACACAATTATTTTTTTTAATAAAAAGACCATTTAAAGGCCTTCAACTTTATAAGAAAATGGATCGATGAACAAGAACTAAATATAAGCTCGTCAGAGAAGAGGATACAGTTAGACGAACCTCGACCTCTAAACATTCAAGATGGAGAGATCCAACGGTGATTGAACCCATAATAAAGCAAAGGATACATAACGGGGACAATAGAGATACACTTGAATCTAATCTTTCCATATTTTGATTCAACAAGGAAAACAAAAGTGGACCAATCCGTATAGGACATACCACAAAAATTATTATTATATATTATCATGATGACACGTTGAGTGATTTCAGAACATGTGAAGGAATAGATTGATGTGATTGTTAAGGAATATATGGAAGTAAGCCTCTGATAAAAATTTCACGGTTAAACACACAAACCGTGAATTGTTGGTGATGAGTCAACATTGATCTTGAGAACTTGTTCGGCAAAAGCATCTGATATATCAAACCTAACCCAAAAATATTATAGAGAACTGAAGCAACTTACGGGCATGAATAGATTAACATGTAGGAATAACAGTTATGGATAACCTTATGGATATGCCAGAAACACATCAGTATCTTCAAGTCAAAATAAAATTTTAAGAAATGGAATATTGATAAACATGAAGGATACTGGGAGTGTGAATCTGGAAATACGGAAAACAATTATCAAGGGGTCGTCTGAGAAAGAAAACTGAAGAACTTCTTCAATAGAGCTGGAATCGGTTTAGAATAATTACAAGGTTCCTCATACCTTCAAATGGCATCTGAACAAACCTAAGAAACCCTATGATCAAGATGATAGAAACTGAAAATTCTGGATTGTAACAAAAGTTTCACTGAATATTACTGGAGTTTAACCCCAACTTCAAACCGTTATTTTCAACACATCAACACGTGTTTCAATCACCAAGTGATCACCTTCTTAGTTCCCAGTTTAATCTGCCTCTGGAAGATGATCACTTGGTAATTGAAACACGTGTCGAGGTGTCGAAACCAACAATTTGGTGTTGGCATAGAACTTCAGTAATATTCATTACTATACCAAATGTTTTAAACAGAGCACCACAAAACACAAAAGGTTCACTGGTGAAATTGAACAAACAAAGAACACGTAGTGTATATTCAGTTTTATAGACTGTATAAATCCAGTGGCATTCAGCACGTCCGTGGAAACAGGAAACAGCCATATAATAAAGGAACAATGGTGAATTTGTTGACGCCGGTACATGAAACTCGACTTCTGAATGTACTTGCAAGTACCAAGCAATGTCAGAATTGAAGATCGTTAGTGTCCATGTTCTGATCAAATCAATTTCTTTGGTGTGATTCGCAACGAGAAGATTCCTACTATTCAGGTGTGTGAAAGAAGTTGTCTGTATTGGAATAGAATAAATACCATGAAATGATCAACATGAACAAAGTGAAAATTAGTATCAACCCCAATCAAAGGGGTTCCATTGGATTCTACAAATATTCATTAATTTCAATTGTGGAGAAGGAACTCTAAAATCCCACAGTCTCTCTATGGTAAACGCTGTTTGATTAGGGTAACTTATGTATTATTCCGAAAAGCAGGAAGAGATTTATTTGAAAAAATTGTTTCTTTTTAGTGACCGTGAATCTTCTAAAAATGTTATATTACTTGTTAGTTTGGTCGTAACCTTAATAGTTCTTCAATAACGTATATGTCCATCTTGATATTCCATGAGAATTAAATAACGAATAAACTCAATAACCAAAAAATTAAATGAAATAGCAAGTATGGCATTAATACTATTACCCTTAGAACAATACAATGACAAATAATCATAATTATAATTTTTACCGTGTTCGAAACGTAGTTATCTGAAAAAAAATGTCACGTAACGTAATTAACTAAACAGTTACATTATTATTATTAATTAACCAAACAGTACAAAAATAGTATATAGGTAGTTTCATCACAACTAAGTATCTCGAATATCACGATTTGAGGATGATATAAAATTTGCCACCCCATCAAAACCAAAGTCGAAGCGAATTAAGCCAACCTACACAAAAATTTCGAGTTCTATTAACTCTCCAGAAAGATCAGTCGGGGGCGTCTGGTCCGTTCTCAATCTCCGGTAAAATAACAACACCCAATACCAGTCGATAAATCAGCTTTTTCCTATACCCACCATGTGTCTCTATCAAACGTCCATGCACTATCGGAGGTTGTCAGATAACAGATCCTCGATTAGAGTTGGCTCTGCATGCGTTCTCTGCGGGGAACAGCTGACGATCGGTCATGGCCCACTCGAACATACCGGCCTTATTGACTCATACGTCATTGTCGTAAGTGCGAATCGCCGATTTATTGGATGTTTTTGTGAAGTCTAAAAGGGGTAGATGTTTTGCTCATAATACCCAAGACTTAGGTACATACGTTAGTGATTAGTGAACTTTTAGTTCAAACAATTTATGCAATTGATTTATTTAGTCAGTGAATCTTTTGAGACTTTATATGATTTATGAATTAATAAATACCTAAGTGAAATATTCGAAACCTTATTTAATTTAATTATTTGTTATAAAATTCAGAATTGTGATTTCATGAATATATTTTAATATAATTTGTTTTCGGCATATTTGAGAACTAAGTGTTGAGTGTGAACATTTTTGAAGTTATGAAGGTGATGACTATACATTTTTCGATACGCGCAACCGCCGTCAGGAAAAATCGACACCCTGAAGTTAGTTTCTTCTTCTTTAATTTATATGCTCCTCAGTCGAGTGCAGAGACACTCTTCCTGTCCATAGTGATCAGAAGCTTCGTTAGGGGGCGCAGCTGTCCTGCTCGCGGCGTTGCTGCCACCCTAAGTTCTCTCATCAACTTTTTCTTTCATTTTTCATTATTGGGCCGCCAGTCTTCTCTAGGTACATGACTAACGACCTTGTTGACATCCAGCCTGGTTACTGGCGTAGATCGCCGCCACTCCTCTCAAAATGTCTTTCATTTCAATATTCGAATTCGAATTGACTTCGCCAAGTTCGAATGGTATGAAAACCAAATAGTTACCGAACGGTGGTAGATTCTTTGTATGGCATGGACGGCGCGGTATAATGCTGGCTCTAATCATTATTTTTATGTGGGAGGTTTCATGCTATTCCCTTGTAGATTTATCAGACCCGGTACATTAGTCTTTTATTTGGCTGTTGGGATTGACTTCTTATACATAGACTATACACACCTAGATGCCCAATATTCATATTCAGACGAACACGAAAGGATTTATACATACTGCAATAAATTATACAAACCAGATTACATTTCAAACAATTTTTAATTTTTTCTTTTGATTATGTCACTGATTAAACTTCTAAGTGTTTTTTGAAAAAAGTCTAAAAGATTTTTTCGAATAGAAAAGAACTGTTGATGGTGGTTATTTTATATCGAAGATAGTTGTATAGTTTTGTTGCAATATAAGAAAAAAATATTTGTCTAAAAATGTTTACATGAAAGGTACTATTTACTTTTTTTATATTTTTTGATATTTCATACTGACTATGAGGTAATTCAACTGCTTCTATAGTTTTGATAATATTATTCCCAAGAACATTTTCTGAATAACTTCAACGGTTTGAGATGAGTTTTTACAAACCTCACCCCATCCTAGAATCTCGTAACGTAAATGGCTTCCAACCAAGGCATGATATAATGCCTTGACACCTCGACACGTATTTCAATCACCAAGTGATCATTTTCAGGAGGAAGTTTAGTTTTTAGTATAATCTTACTCGTGAAAATCTTCACTTGGTGATTGAAACACGTGTCGAGGTGTTAAAAATAACGATTTGGTGTAAACTCCAGTAATATTCAACATATGTATTGAAGAGTATAGGACCAAGGGCAGTGCCTTGAGGAACACCGTATTCAATCAATTCTTGCTCACTAAGTACATTGTCTCTAATCTCACAACTTGATGTCTATTCGATAAGTAACCTTGAAAAAAATTGAGTGATTTTTTTTTGTCTGAGTCCTCTAGAAACTGTTAGTAGACGATGACTCACCGTGTCGAAGGCCTTTCAGAAATCTACGAATATGTCTATGAACCGCGTTGTTGATTTCCATCACGTCTATTCTTTTATTTTCTGAAAATCACAGTAATGTATAATTATTACATTTTTAAAACACCTTCTGTAGTGGTGCCGCTTTTTACAGCAGAGCAAGATAACTGCAGAAATTAATGAATGACTACAAGTTCCGTTTTAAAAGACAGGTGACGACGTCACTACCATGGTTCTTTTCAATCTTCAACAATTAAGAAACAAGCAATTGATTCTTAGTTGCATTGGTTGCATTTGTGACATAAGATCGCTGGACTAACATATACATATTACAGACATACATCTTGTGATTGTTACCAAATTACACATAGACAATGTTGAATTGTTTCACCAAAATTTCTCGATACGTAATCAAAGGCGAACGTGAATTCAGCAACAGGGCAGAGAGTAAATGAATACGCTCGAGGCGCTAGAGTACCCAACCTTTGACCCTTCTGTCAAATTTCCTGGTCTTTGGTCGGGGGCCACTGTTTCCTTTGTGCTACGATTCACATTGGGCCTTCGGCGAATTATCGCCTTCTGATTTTGCAGGACTAATTATTGCCCTTTATAGTCTTGATGATTTTGTACGGTGATCGCCAGACCGTGGCCCGTGGTCGATTTTTTTCAACGTCAATAACAGTTATAATGTTTAACAAAGTGTGGTCGAGTTTGCATCCGTAAGACAAAGTGTTTATTCTGTTAAATTCTGATGTGGGGTAACTTATCAAATGAGGTAAGGATGAAATGTTTCTGAAGCACAAGTTCTAATGTGATATTCATATGATATTCCATGTTGTAATTACAAACTCATTTTGAAAAAATCACATCAAGAAAAGAATATTGAACCGTACCAGGTGAGTTTCAGCTATACTGAAGAATTCGTGTATTAAAAATAAACTACAGGAACGAGATAACGAACCAAAGTAAATAAACTCAGGGAAATTGATGAAAGTAGCCATTACTGCGTGGCAGAAGATCATCATGAAAAACATAGAAAGTTTTATTTCTCATTTGCACTTAGGAAAACCTAACACAAAGCAAGAACATTAGATACGTAACAAAACATTCATCAAGAATAAAAAAACAAAATTGAGTATCGGATAGATCTCTGATTATATACAACTTGACATGTTTATTGTGTAAACTTGACATGTGGTTTTTGGCAAATTGAAGGTTTGCCAACAACTACTGCAGACTTTCAATATTACTATCTAAGCTCTTCTATAGATAAACCTAATATATGAGGCCTCCAAAATGCTAAAATTTCTAGTTGTAGTAGTACCTAATCTCGCTTTTAAAAAATATTCAACTTTATTTGACAGTATACTGATCAACCTCCCCGTATTGTCGATTTAATTCTTAGACAAATCCTCAAGTTATTAGATTTCGTAATCTGTATAATTTATCTTACATCAAATCATAATTTTACAAAATCTTTGCAAATGAGCTTTATACTGCTGATTGATTAGCTGATGGAATATATTTATAGCTGCTTGTGCCTCTTTCAATTCATTCCTTGATACACTCTATATTTAGAAATATGGTGGAAGTGATCCCAGCGGGTTTGCACATATGGCAAAATCTTTATGCTTTCAAGGATATTATTTAGTTTCATATCAACAATCTGGATCATTGGTTAAATGATTGCTTCATTTAGGAAATCCCATGTCTCACCAAATACTTCCCAGCATATTAGGGTCGTCATTGTATTTTGATTAGTAGAATTGGTGTCAAATGAATCTCAACAAAACACTGTTTTTAGTACAGAAAAACACTGTCACCGACACGCAGTTCACTAACCAACATCAGGAGATAATGAAAAAGTTGGCATCATTCCTGATGATTATGACTTGGTAGCGAATAACATGGCGATAGATGGTGTTTTATCTGGTGTAGGTAGGTATTTTTTCAGGTCCTGTAGATTTGGAAAAATGTTGGTCCCAGACAGTTTTTAATCTCTGAAAGTACGTGATAGATTTTTCTAAATTGAAAATTCAAATACATTCGTTCTCCTCCCATAGAATCAACAGTTTTGCTCTCATAGATATTTAAGTCTATTCTTTCACTTTCAACGAATCGAGCCAGGTTCGTGCAGCTTTGTCACTTCCATATGTGATTGATACCATTTTTGAAAAACTGATTTCAATTATTCTGATGAGGCTCTTCTATAAATTTGATGACTCCTAGTGAAATTTAAGTACCGACTGACTGCTATCTTTTGGTTGGCAGCAAGGGTGGTATATACCTAAGCTAAGTATACCTAGGCTGGACCAGAGAGAACTACACCCCAAATCGGTACGACCAATCAGCATCCTTCCTGCTGAAAGGACTTGAGAGGATACTTGACGGACAGATCAGGAGGGTAGCATTATATACATTCCCACTGAATAACCACCAGTATGCTTATCAAACCAGCAAATCGACAGATTCAGCATCAAACAACCTCGTTGAGAAAATCTCCCAATCTCTTGACAACAAGGAGTTTGCGATTGCTATATTTTTTGAGAGGATACTTGACGGACATATCAGGAGGGTAGCATTATATGCATTCCCACTGAATAACCACCAGTATGCTTATCAAACTAGCAAATCGACAGATTCAGCATTAAACAACCTCGTTGAGAAAGTCTTCCAATCCCTTGAAAACAAGGAGTTTGCGATTGCTGTATTTTTTGATATTGAAGTATCATTTGACAGTGCACTACCTAAGTCTATAGGATTGTCTCTGGCTAGAAAGGGTATAGAATCTACATAACTGGCTGGATCTATGC
>WOGP01003399.1:0-15253 GCA_015342065.1 Leptinotarsa undecemlineata
CAATTTTTAATTTTTTTGTTTATAGCTTGTATGTTATTTCCTTGTAATTTCAGTTTTTTTTGTGTTTAGTAAAATTGTTATTTTCGTTTAATCGTTTTATTTTTTCAGGGATTTCAAATCAATTTATATTATATTAGACAATGGAAATCCGAACAGATGTAATACACCACGAAACATTGTCAACCACCTTCAAACACACATTGGTATACCAAATCGAAATCCAGTTGCAAGTCTGAAACAGTCATCATCCAGTAGAATCCTAATCAATTCTACAGGAAGGGCATTTATCCAAGCACCACGTTCCTTCACAGTAACTGCGGAAAGACGAGCCTCATTTTTTGAATGTCAGAAGCTGTCAGTAGAATACTAGTTGCTAAGTTTAGTAATATTTTATCCCATGTCCTCTGAATTTTCATGCATTCAATGTTTATTGCTTGACCAGTTCAGGATTCTCAAAGAGATTTGCCTTGACCAAAATCACAATCAGATATTGTTTTGGGTATTGCAAGATGATTTCTATCAGATTTGAAACACTGCAAAATGAAGACATCACCAATAACCATCTTCGATACCGTTATTGGAGACAAGTTCCAAAATTTTTCTCAATTCGTCATCGATATTCTGTAATCCCTGTTCGTCATGCCAAGTAGTGCGGCACCTCATATACGGCACAGCAAATGAATTCTTCATTAAATAGAATGGATTTTTCAATCACATCTATAACAGGAGCTATTAAGTTGAGTTGATAAATGGTGTCAGGGTCTATTATTGGGTAGAACCAGTTCATCTGCTTTCGAGAGAAATCCTTTTTCATGCTCAATATTAGAGACATTGCTTTGAAGAGACTTCATGCTATCGAAAAAAATTGGTATAGACGAATTGTTCGAAAAGAGCTGTATCGAGAAAATGCAGGACAAGGAAGGTGAAGGTTATACTTCTAAAGGTGATACTGAATTCATTTATATAAAAAATGAAGAATGAGGGTCAATTGATTTGTTCAATTTCTGCTTTACTTTTGAAAATCGACTTTCCCGTATGATGAATGTGAACCTATGAAATGTCACGAATACGTTTGCCTAAAAGTACAAACAATAAATGGATTTTACTCGAAAACTCACCTTACTAATCAATGTTACTCACAATCCACTATAAGTTGTTAGCCCATCAACCTACACTAATACAGGTTAACTTCAAATGACTTTAGTACATTCAGAAGTAGTTGCAGTGTAACTTGGCGACAAACATTAATGATACATCTTGGATCCCCATGAGAAAGTCAAGTGGAGTGCAATACACAACAAAGTCTGATGAGCCAAGAGGCCACTCAATTGCATGTCTTCATCCTATCCGGTAATGTCAAAATTCAAGAAAAAGCACATTTTGTGGATAATATAGTGAAGTACTATCTTGTTTGAACTAAATTTGCTCTCCACTGTGTACTGGATCATTGTCTATGATATTATTAATAGATGCGTCGATAGAATTTTGCAGCAATAATTTGATAATTATCAATTGTTGACCTTCCAGGAAAAACAATGGATTCAAATGACAATTTTCAGAAATATCAGATCGCATTCATTCAACTTTTGAGGGTATGTACTACGTAAATAGGATTGCTCTTGACCCAGAAATGGTAATAATGGCGATTACATCGTTCAAAAAAAGTAATCTCTTTCGAAAAACCATTACTGTTTTCCAATATTCGTTCACTGATGGTTTTTTCAAAATTGGATCAAAGTCGTCTTCATTCAGTTATTATATGATTAACTGAATGGTAATATTCGCCTAGCACTTGTATAACTGATGCTCCTCGCTGAACATATTGCAATTTGTTCCAATACTGTTTTTTATAGCTTCATTGTGTACTTAATTTTTATCCAGTCTCGTTTTATTTTGAATCCAGTTTTGTACAATTTTGTAAAAAATTTGCTGAGACTTTTCCCAAAAAAAATATTTGTTAGAATACCGTTAGTTGAGTAACTGGACAACTCGATTTCCAAGTTCGTTATTCTCAGAATGGAGTTCAGTAATTTACACTATTCACAAAGCAGATGAAATGAAATGGTTATGAAATATTTTTCAAAATATTCACCAAAATTCATAAGATATACCATATGATACCATTTATATCGTTGTAGATTATATCATATTATTATTATAAAATTATCTTGGAATTACAATAATCCTAACATGAATACTGACTGTACATCTATGGTATCGTTGCTCGAAATCCTACTGGAATTACAAATTTGATTTCATTGATTTTAAGAGTTTTTGAAAAAACTCAATATTCAAAAATTACCTTTTCACTTCATTTCTACAAATACACTTTTTTCAACATACATTTTCTGTACCCCACGCTTATGTTTTGTACCACTTACACAAATCTGTGACGTACATGAAGAATGACGGATTAAATAGATTTCAATGTAAGCAATTTCAAGTGAATGTGCAACTGAATAGGGACAAATAAATCATTTCTCTAATCGTATTATTTGAATTTGCTTCATACACTGATTTACATTCGGATGCAATTCAATTAACTTGACGAACCTATGAGGTATACGAAATTACTATTCCATTGTATTCCATTGTATTTGGAACTTTTGAAATATATTATTCATTTCGAGTGAGATGCAGACCAAATCTATAATTTTTTTTATTCTGAAAACACTACAACATACCACGAATAGTAAAGAGCTTATATTACTGATTTTATAATAAGTGGTTTATTTTATAGTTGAATTTTCTCAGTCCAGCAATTCTTTAAAAAGCCTTCAACGACTGACAGAAATGAAACAGCGCCTTAGATTTATTATTTTATATATTCAAAATTATGCAACAGTTGCAGAACTAATAAAAATAATCTTTCCAATCAGATTTCTCACTACTAATATTTTTCCTACGTTTATAAAAATGTTTTTTTCTACGGATGCTATACAATATGTCACGTCTCTCATCGCTTCCATACGTTCAAAACGAAATATTTCTCAGACAGTGTGAAATATTGACCATTACAGTGAGAAATAATTTCTCACTGTTATCACGAAAACCCAAATCAGTCATGAATTATTATATGTCAGATTGATATGACACGTCCTCCATATTGACAACGCTACACCGACGATTCGCGTGCAATATCCAAGTAGCCCATTGTCGGTGTTTCCATAATAACAAAACTGAAACACTGCATAATTATTGCTGTCAACTTACCCAAAGAAAATAGTTTTATTGTTGATTGTTATAGTATAAACAGTTCAGATTTATTAACTATTGAATATAAGGGAATACGAAGACATAGAGTTGGAAAATACACCTCCAGAAATTGTTCAGAAAACAATAGATGTTTGCAATAGTTTGCTACCAAGCACATCAAGAGAAAAATATGAAATCGCTTACAGAAACATTATGGACTGGAAACTGAAAGCTAAGGTGAATTCTTGTTCCGAAAATACCTTGTTAGTTTATTTTGAAGAGTTGTCAAGAATACTGAAATTTTCAACATTATGGTTTCAGTACTCGATGCTGAGGAGTACCTTAATTATTAAAAACTGTGTTGACATATCAAAATACGTAAAACTACGTGCATTTTTGAAACACAAATCTGAAAAATATGCTCCAAAACAGTAAAATACATTAACTTCTGAAGAAATTCAACAATTTTTAAAGATGCACCTGATGAACAGTATTTGCTGATAAAAGTATGAATTGAAAAATTTTAAATTATTATCGAAAAATGAATGTTTAGTTTTGATGAAGGCTTCTTCAGCTATTGGCCTTACAGGGGCATGCCGTTATGATAAACTTCAAAAATAAAAAATTGATGACATGGAAGATCTTAATTCGGCCCTTTTAATAAAATTACCCGATACTAATACCAAGGTTCCTAGAAATTTCACAGTCATAGGAGAATTCTACTAAATTTACAAAAAATATGTGAAGCTTTAACCATGCACAAATGAAACACGTAGGGATAAATAAATTTGGCACCATGGCGAAAGAAATAGCAAAATTTTTGCCATTACTGAACATTTTAGTTAATAAAGGGGCAGATCTTTTAACTTTAAAATCTGAATCTTATATTGATAACTCCATAATGAAAATTTCAAAAAGTATTGTAGAAGCTATTCAGCGCCATTAGAACCTGGACACAACAATGCTGTGGAAGCCAAGTATGTTTTCCCATCAACTTCAACTTCGACCGCAGCTAATATTTCAATTACCAAAAACATTTTGAAACAAAACGACCTACCAGGAATAACTTTACAAAATTGTTCAAATATAACTGTTAATTACTATTTTAAATAAAACATAAAAATGAGTTAATGCAAGTATTATTATTTATGTATTTTAATTTTCAATACTTGAAAACCACGCAGCCGTAGAAAAAGTACAGTGTACAATGCGTGAGAAAATAACATATTTCTCACTAGCTTGATTTGCGGCTCTCGCCTTCGACTCGTGCCAACAAACTTCTACGCTTGTGAGATATATGTCGTTTTACAGTACATTGTACTTGTACAATAACCAAACCGAGGTAGAAAAAAAAAATTCTCGTCTAAGATTTGAAGGTTGCATTTCACCCCTTCGAAATAAAAGTAAACGGGTCTAATTGAAGATTTTTCCGAATGCCGTTTACGGGATTCTGGTCCACTCTGTATTGTGAATAGTGTATAGTTGTTTGCTCATCTATTATTCTGCCTATTTTATTAGATGCGTTGTTGGTAACTTCTCTAGTTTCTTAGTAACTTACTAATGATGCAACTGAGGATTAGCTATCGCCTGATTCATTAAAATTACTGATTATAATACCTGGCCATTTTCTTCTATAAAGATGCAAGGATACTACAGGCATTATGTGCTTGAGCTGGACTTCAAAGAAGGTATGAAGCATTTGAAGATGCTCAGGAGTTTACAATTTTTTAGTTCGAAACAGTTCATTGGGGGAAAGATATACTATCGGTTCACAGATTATTTAAAAACACCTTCATTACTCGTGCAGGTGTATACAGAGGCAGACTCAGCAGATAGCAGATAATATATCTGCTCAGGAATTATCGAGATCATTTTGAAGCAAAAATCTAAGTCATTGATTTGTGTAATTTGTATATGGAAAAATTAGCAGAAACCATTTGTACAAATAAAAGAGTAAAAATATTCTTGATCATCCAACTGCTCTGGCCTCAATGAGCCGCTGGTGATGAAATGTTCAAATGAAATGTTCCTTAATGGGACAAATAACATGTGGCAATTCGCTATGTATAATAGAGAAGAAAATAATACAAGTTATGTTCAACTTGGGATACGGAACATCCTGTAGAGAAACATTCAAGACTGTGAAAATTATTACTTCAGTTGAAATATGGTTTGTTGATAATTAATCTATCAAATATCAATATACATAAGACAAAATAAAATCAAATATATTAAGCACAGAGGTTGCCGGCATTCCATTATTTGAGACCGTCTTAAATTTTGTTGGTTCATTATTGAATGTTGTCCATGTTCTCTACTGTTCTTGAAAGTTAACCCGACGAAACATCATCCTTCAATTAAGCATTGGTTTTGAGTTGATGAATAAAATATAAATGTAGAAACACTTAACAAACTGTCCCTTGTCTGTATTACTGTCCACTTTGACTCCTTTGCAAAGGAGGCCGTTGCAAATAATTTTATCGGACCAAAATCTATAGACAATACGTTCTTGGATGTATGTCACGACGACATTGTTAGACTGCACCAGCAGTGACCTACGTCGTCCATCAAGCCTTCTCAAACCTAATGAAAATACTTTTCACACACACCAGAACTAGAGCAGTTTCTTATTCATAGCACGTTTACAAAACCAAGTTAGCATCTTCACGAGAATAAAACTAATGGTTTTCGATAGTTTCAGTAATTTCCAAATGATTGTAACTTGGTTAGCACAACGCGTGTCGAGAAAAAGTGATCTAGTTCGTGTATGTGGGAATTGTATTTACAACAGATTATTTCATACATATTTTCAAGACAAACTATATGAAACTCACATTGATCAAACATATCAGAGAAAACGTATGCTGAATTATATTTCGTTTTTATATGGCATGATCGCAAATTCCAGGGACACTTTGATTAAACAGAAATGAAAATGTTCGTTCACTCAATATATCAGTCGAGCTCAATAAAAGGTAAATTTTTGCCATGTTGAATTCGCGGTGCATTTGCATTATCCGCTCGCGGGTTTTATGCAAATGTTATTTGACGAGAAAGTAATGCATCTGCAAAACCAGTTCGCGTCTCTGTGGATTCAAGTAATATAAATACTGAATCTCGTATTCCACTAGTTACGTCCTTTCTGACAGAGAAATGATATATAATATACGCCCTGTTTTATTATATTTTAATAAGTTACGAAAGTTGGAATTCCAAAAAGAATTAGTTACCAAAACAATTGCGTGTTTTGATTTCACACTGTTCCTTGATGGAAAAAATACCGAAGCAATGCCTTGAAGAGTATTATAAAGACTCCACTCCATCAGAAACAATAATTAAACGTTGGTTTGCTGATTTCAAACGTGGTCCTAGAGACACCATAATGCAGACCGCAGTGGACGTTCAAATGAGGTAGTGACACCAGAAAACATTGAAAAAATCCATAAAATCATTTTGAATAATCCAAAAGTGAAGTTGCGTGAGTTAGCTGACATTGTGAAGATATCAAAAAATAAGACAAAAACAAAAACTTTTTGATGATTTTGAGCAGTGTTTTTTATTACTAAGTAAGTTAATTTAATCAATTCAGTTATAAGACAAAACACATAGTTGTCTATGACAAAAGGATAAAAAATAAAATAAAATAAAATGAAATGAAATGAATGTAGATGTTAATACAATTCTAATGAAAGTTACGGTTATTTAAGAAAGCTTGTATTGTAGCCAGCATACTGAATAGTATATCTTTTTCTGTGTAACAAACATAGTGAACAGAGTGAAGAAAAGAAGAAATACTAAGAAGAAGATAGAGGACGAGAAAGAGAGAGAGAGATCAGTCTGTGATGCGCTCTGAAAGACACCTCTAATAATATTCAAGTTTCAGAAAAAGCATATCATAATTGTTGTTAAAAAATGTTTTCAACTCTATTTTGAATTTGAGATTATTTTTCATGCCTTTCAATGATTCAGGTACAGTGTTGTAAACTTTGGATCTCAGATAGGTTATGAATTTTTGATTATGCGTGAGTCTGCATCGTGGAACATTCATGGTCTCAACTGAAGTGTTACGAGTATTGAAATCATGCTGTACAAATTGGATTGAAGAATTATTCATCCATAATAAACTCTGAAGCTTTTCTAACACCGAATAACCTCATGGGTACAATACCTCCGATATTTTTTCATCATGATTATTATTATTAAATTTCGAATCATTTTTAAGTTAATTAGCGATGTCTTGAAGGTACCACCCCATACAATTATGCAGTAACGTATTATAGAGTTAGTCTAGTTACTGTATAATTAATGTTTGCATTCCACTGAAGAGATTGGTCCACTAATACCCCTGAGTATTTTATTGTATCCGTTTTCTGTATAGAAGTACAGCTACAATTGGGAATATTTGCACAACAAGTTTTGTGAATTTTTATAATGATTGTAGCTGGTTGATCTCTAGTTGTTGGAGCAAATGCAATAAATTGGGTTTTTTTAAACATTGACACTCAATAGATTAGACCTCAACCAATTGAAAACCGTTTTGATGCCTATTTTAGACTGGGTGTATACCTCTTCCCACGTTTTCACAACAAAAGTGATAGCTGTGTCATCAGTAAAAGAAGTAATTTCACCATTGAAAACAGAACTTTTGAAGATGTTGTTCATATATATTAGAAATAAGATAGGTCCTAATACAGTTCCTTGGAGTACGCCCCGGTTAATTTTTAGTGGGTTGCTGAGAGAATTGTTTACCTTGACAATGACGATATGTAACACAGGATGAAACACGAATCTCTCACTTCATTCAGGAATCAAAACGATCGTCATCTGAGTGGAAAGCAACTGATGAACATCGTTCAAAGCACCCGAAAGAACAACAATCAGATGTAAAGGTTATTGCCTCGGTATTTTGGGATGTGAGTCATGTATTATTCATCGACTATCTTGAGAAGGGAAAACCATCTATAGTGAATATAGCGTTAATGGAGCGTTTGAAAGCCGAAATAGCAAAAAAACTACCCCATTCGAAAAAAACCTGTTCCATCAAGGCAATGCACAATGTTACAAATCAATGAAAGCTATGACGAAATTGCATGAAATGGGGTTTGAATTACTCTCGCATATACCATTATTGCAAGATTTGACTCCCAGCGAATACTGGATGTTCGCAGATCTCAAAAAAATGATCCCGGTATGAAACTTCACTCGAATGAAAAGGTCATTGCTAAAACTGAGGCCTCTTCTGAGACAAAAGATGAATCGTTCTAATGAAATGGTATTGAAAGGTTAAAGCGGAACTGAAATGATTGTGTGGCTCTTGTTGGAGGTAACGTTAATGAATAAAGCCAATTTTTAACAACAAAAAAACGCATTTTCTTCATTAGGCCCGGGACTTTTCAGTCCAGGAGTCATCTATTTTCTTCAGTATGACAAATAGAAAAGTAGCTGGTGAACAGCATTATTTGAGGAAAGTAATATAGCTCAACAAAACATTTATCAATTCCAGAGTAATACAAAGTTCGCCGGGTCAGCTACTACATGCTATATTAGAAAGAGAAGCAATACATTTTGCTGTTTAATGAATTGTACCGTTCTGGTTATAAAATAATCTGTCTGTTCCAAAAGAATTGAATTCGCTCTAGACAAGAAATTTCATGACGAAAAATTGTTTTACAATAAGTTCCGAATTAGCTTCCATATAAAGAAAAATTTTAATACCTCAAAATTTTGATACTTTTTAACATAAAGTAATACCATAAAGAAAACTATCAAAAAATAATTTAATACTCACTAAATTCATTGAATCTGATATCCTGTTGAAAAATTCATGCGGACTCACCTGAAAAATAAAACAAACAAATTATTATGTACATTCTCCAAAATATACCAACTGCAATTATCACACATTTACTGAAACCGACTGAGTAAACTAGCTTCAGAGCAATAATTCAAAAGATAACATCGCTGAATATTCCGGCACTCTATCCTCGAAAAACAATGTTCCTGACATGAAAACACTACTACCACCGACTTATCAGTTACTGAATATGAAACAGATAATAGTCAACAATGGGTTTCATTAAAGTTCTTAGAGCCCGGGCTGTGTTTAACCCTCTTATACAAACGACCCTCATCACTTTAAAGAGTTGATAACTACATATCGAGTTGGAGATAATGAATTCAAAACCCTCAGACTGGAGAAATAAACCCATCATTATACGATTCTACATACGGGTTATATGCACATAAGTTTGTGAAACTTTCTTAGAACAGTATAGATAACCATAAGTTGATTTGTTCTTGGAAATTTCGGTATTGACCTAGGACTTCAGGTTTAATGTTTTGACTCAAGCAAATTGCCTAATAAATAGATATACACTATTTGAGTTTATGTTAGATGGATTCTAAGAAAGAACAAACGTGTTGAGAAAAACCCTTTCAATAAGAAAAAGCTACAGGAAATGAACCGGATTAAGAAGAAGTAATGCCTGATGATTCGGATTATATTTTCTATGGCTATGATCCAGTTTGCGGGAAACAGACGATGACAAATTTTGTACTACATACGATGCAGCAAGAAAAACAGCGTTAGCAAATGGAGACTTTTTTCATTCGAAAAGCAACAGCTGAATGATGCATACAATTAACTGTAAAAATACGTCGTTCCTAGAAGAAGGCTCGAGGAAAAACTTGTGTTCGTGCTCACTGGAGAAACGTTGAGCACAACTTTCAAATTTGACAAGAGGAATTCGAGAAAAGAGGCAAAGAGCATCAAATGTGAACATAATAGTTGCAGGTATTACTCATGATACAAATGGAGTGAGAAAACAATTATAGTAAATCTGATTTGATTTTTGATAGTAAGCAAAATTCATATATCCGAGACATGCTCAGAATAAAAGGCGGCAAAAATCGGCCACCCGCAGATCCAAATGTTATATGCCGATTGTGCACATAGCATTTGATTTCCATGAAATTATATCTGACAGTTCGTTTTGTCAGAATTTATTTTTGAGTTATTTTTGTGTGAAAACTTTGAGTGAAGGCTTACATTTTAAGGATAATACGTATTTTGCACTTTCCACTACGGTCTGTTTTCTTTGATATGGAATATAATCCCTATCCAGGGACGGACCAGTGAGACCCTATGCGAACAGTAATGTGGAATGTTTGAGTGCGAGTATTGGAAGGTTGAAAAGTATTTCACTTTGGAGAGCTTCTTAATGATTTTGCATTTTTTGTATTGAGAAAGAAACTCGTTTGCTCAAGCAATTACACCAGGTCCTAGACATGGATAATAAAAATGTTGGCATGAAAATCAGTTAACCCATAAAGTGCCCAATATTCTTCTGATCCTCCGCACAATGGCTTTTGAAAGTTATTTTTGATTTTAACACTTTTTTTATCTAAATTATAGGAAGTCTATGAAACAAATCTCATATTTAGAACTATGAAGATCACTTTTTCAAATCTGGTGGAGTTACAATTTTTTCAAGTTGCTGAACACTATATTTCGTTCACATTTGTTATTCTATTTCTTCAATTCGAATTAATACTGGTTAAATTTAACTCACATCTCGATACTGTGTCGTATGTATACACCATTCATATATTAGTGTTCGTCGCGAAAAAAGAGTATCTTCTCGTTTGTTTCTCAGAAGCTGTTCGACGTTCTACGAGTGATGTTGTGATGTCACGATACGAAGTAGAACTTTTTCAATCATCATGATCATAGCAGTATATTATGTCTAACTTCACTATGCATCTTCAAATCCCCCATCTATCATGCAAATTTTATAGTTTAATTCCAATTTTTCATTCATCAATGAGTAAAAACTATGTACACTTCACATATAAACCGAAAAATAAATATGCCAAAAATATTGGAACGACATTTCGTAAATGACTCAGAACACAAAATTGAAAATCTATATGCATTTATCGTGCTAATGAATAATATTGTTTTCTTTCAATAAATGAGGTATTGTATGGTGGGATATGTTGACGTCTAATATCACGAGATAGTTTTCAACAACGTATATGTGAAGTTTTAATGAGCTTCAAATTGTGAATGCACTAACAGTGCATCAGGAAGTTGAAATTACTTGCATTTCTCATCATGTTCAGAACTGGACAGCTGCTGCAACTCTCATTAGCATACCATTCAATTTGGAAAGACTAAATCGGGATTTCAGATCTGTAGCCAATGGGAGATGACAGGTATCCGGTTATTCCTTCATTTAAATATAGTTTCCGATATTTTGTCGAACTTCGTTCTCAGTTGAAGGGAAACCGGTTTCTTCTGGATTTGAATAGATAGTCGTAAAGAATCGATTAGAGTACCTAATTAGGGAAAATGAGAACAGATTGAGTTTGAAAGAAGTTCATGAATCAGAAGAGAAAAAAAAATAATAGGGTATTCTAAGTTTATTATTGAATAAAAAATAGAAAGTAATACAATATCATATGTTGAAATAGATATGTTGATAATAGAAAATACAGTTGATAAATTCTTCTCGTATGTTTTCAATTTCTTTCTCAATATCAATGATATTACACATGGGCTCAAAAGGTCCGAGCCTAGGAAAAAAAAGGTTTTTTTCTTCAAAATTGACTTTATTCATCAACGTAATCTCCATCTAGAGGTACACAATTATTCCAGCGTCGCTTTAATACAACTTTGGTAGATCAATCAATTTTTTGCCGCAAAACAGGCCTCAGTTCAAGCAATTACTTATTCATTCGAGCGAAATTTCTTACCAGTGAGCATTTTTTTGAGGTCTGCAAACATCCAGTAGTCACTGGGAGCTGAATCTGGCGAATACGGTGGATGTGGGAGGAATTCGAAGTTCAATTCATGTAGATTTCCCATTGTTCTAGTCAACTTGTGACACGATGCGCTGTCTTGATGGAACAATTTTTTTTGCCATATGTGTTCGCTTCTTTGCAATTTCTCTTCCCAAGATATTTTATCACTTTTTCCTCCTCCTTTCGGACGATATTCGTCTCGCCAGGAGCTGAAAACTCCATGACAAATATTGTCTTGCTCTGGTGGTTGAGAAGAACTACATCAGGCTTATTAACTTGTATGAGCCTGAGGGTGGGGAACGAATAGATCCAATGAATGCGGCACTTCTCGTTCCCGACAACGGATTCAATATACCCCGGAGCGTAGGGCAACACCGGTGTCTCTTCAATACCTTAAGAGTACCGTAGATAGTAATATATCACTCTTAGGGCCGCGTTATGGCGATGGATATATGCTGGACATGCTGATAGCAAGTGCATTAGGGTCTCGGAAGCCTCGCGGCAGGCCCTGCAGCTTGTGTCAGGAACCTCTATACCCATCACGCGACTGCGGTAGACAATGATAATAGTAGAGTAGTAGTAGTAGTAGTAGTAGTAGTAGTGTCATTAATAGAATATCATGAACTTTCAGATTTCTTTAGAAGGTTAGTAGTAACTGAAAAAGTGGTAAATGCAATAAGACTACAGATATCTATGTATTAGGCCCAAGACTTTCAGCCCAGGAAGTATAATGTTTAAACTCCAGTGATCTCAATGAAAACCAGAATTTAATTGACTTATTTGTGTAACTGTGTGGTATAGCAGGAGTCCCAAAATGGAGCCTTGAGAAACACTATTCCGTGAATATGACCATTTTTCCGACAAGTTCCCAGATACATTTCTGTATATGCGACCAACTAGATATACTTTTGAGATGTTTAAGCATATTGTGAGAAGTTCAACTTTATGGGAAGCTCTAGAGTACCTTACGATATATCTTTTCCTGTACTCCATGGTTGATACCAAACTTTTTTAATCTTGCAGTTAAAAAGCTATGGCGATGAGTTAATTCATTGTTTTCTCAAAAATTTTGTTAATGGTTTGGTGGTCTGATCCATCCAAAAAAACTGTTGAAAATATATCGAATTCACTTCTGATTTAACGAACGAACACACAGTATAAGAGTGAATAATGCTTCAGGAAACCATGTGACGAAATGTGAGTGAGATCAAGCTGTAAACTGAGAAGACGATTATTTTTGGACAAATCAATGCATCAACTCGACAAGTTCTTTACAATCAATCAACTTCATTTCCTGAAACTCATAACAATCATGGAAATCATAAGAAAGCATTCGAAGAAAGCGACTGAGTAATCTGCTAATCTAAAATGATTTTGGTTACGATAGGAGAAGATCCAAAATGAACAAACTCCTCGGAAATACCACCACCATAGAACTAACTACTAAAGTAACTAAAGCTTAATTTATTTCCACCACTTGAATTGCGTGTTTAGCCGCTCGATTCACTTCCTGAACTGTCCTCTTGGGTCGGGAAGCCAGGCTTATATAATGTAACGATTCTTTCTAGAAATCTGTAGTCGGTTCGGTACTCAACAAGAGTTTTACCGGCGGTTGCCAACTGCATTCTTTCGCGGTCATTTAATATGTTTGTTACATGATTTGGCCGGTATACTGGTCAGGGGCGGCTCCAGATTCGTTACAAAATTCCGAACAAAAATATATGAACTCTTCCGAAGAGCCCTTCGGAACTGATATCTCAAAAATGATAATTCTAGAAGAGATATCTCTGGTAGTGGCATTAGTTGGTTTCTTCATACTTCAAAAATTCACAAATTTCATAAATGTATGTTCACAACTAAGTGAAAGTTGTCTATTTGCAAACGGCATTGCTTTGTAAGTACGATTTGAAATAAACATCATCAATATAATAAAAATCTTCAGTAGATAAAAGCTCTATGGGGTTCGAAAATTCTTATTCATAATGGAATAATTTGATCTTATCACACAGTGGACCAGTATTGTAAGTTCTGACGTCTGGATTTGTTGAATGAAAATAAAAAATATGACAGTTGTTCTATAAAGTAAAGGAAAACTGCATGAGACTGGATGAAATTTTTTCCAGATTGCCAATAGGCATGATTGGGAATAGAATTACACAAACTGTCAATAGTGTTCCGAAAGTAAAATTATAATTCGTGTCAAAATGTAATAGTTCACATATTTTGCTGAAATGGTACAGCAGCCTCAATCAATCCATATTGAAAGGTGAACTTCCATGAAATTAATTTCCATTTTTGTAATAACGTAGTGTTTGAAGATACCTCTGCAACGGCAAGCTGTTTCGACTGAATTTACATTTTGAATATTCATGAGTAAAAGCCTTCATTAATTTTTATTTGGTCCTTTCCCACGAATTGTTACTGTGTTAATTCAAAGATGGTCCCTTTAATTTTGCTTGATTCAATTATTCTGCAGCCGCAGTGAGGGAGAGGATCACCTTTTTGTGTACTTTGCATTTGAATTGAAGTATTTAAAATTGAAGCGCTGAAAAATTCTGTTATATGTAAATTATATTTTTATTACCGCTGCATACGCGCTTCGAGATGGAAAACCTTGATCGAGTGAGCAATCAAGGATGGTCTGGCATTAACTTTGTCAGGTTTTATGTCATCAACTGTTGAAATTTTTTCATATCATCTCAGTATTTCAGCAATGGATATTTCGAATGACAGTTCGAATATGTTTTCTCTTAATCCTTATTTTGTTAATATTATTGGAGTTTTTCACCAAGTGATCATATTCAAGAGGAAGACCAAACTAATCATATTTCCAAAACTATCCTTATTTATACCATATATACCTGTTCTAGGTACCTGGGTCTTCAGTGTATTAAATTTATTTGACAATTTTGCCCTAACTATTAATCATAAATTAATTTTACAATGTGTCCTAATGTAATAGTCAGGTAAATCTAATAAATAAAATATTATTTCAACAAGCTATATAGTATATGAATTCAATGGTTTATATTTTCAGAAGTGATTAATTTTTTGGAAAAAAAGTTTTTGGCTTTCTACTACTCCATCTCGATACAAAAAATGTGGGAATCTTCCACAGAAAAAAACTAGTAATCAATTTGAAAATGAGTAACTTTATTCATGGATCTGTAGATTATGCAAAGGAGCAACTTTCAGACACAAAATGGAATAAAGTTCTCCTGAAACAGCTACTACATATAATATATATATATAT
>WOGP01003400.1:0-15252 GCA_015342065.1 Leptinotarsa undecemlineata
TGCGGCTACATCACCAGCGTTTATTTCTGAATAAAGTTCATACAAAAGTGAGAAAATTGCCTGGTGAGTACCCTTTTCAGCCTGAAACCCAAATTGGTTGTTACTTACGATACCGTTGAGATTCAAAAATTCATTCAAACGTTTCTTGACCAATTTCTCAATGATTTCCGCCAAAGTCAGAATCAGAGATATAGGCCGTAGATTGGAGGGGTCATCCAAATTATAGTGAAAATCATACAATAAACATAATTAATTAGTATGAATATTTTAATCAAAACATAAAAAATAACGAACATAACACAAGATATTGAAAATTTATTGAGTCGATGGAATTCTATAATTTTAATTATTGATTGGTTAAGGCGTTAATGAAAGTTGTGGATATTTATAGTAATATGAGAACAACTTTTCAATATTACTCCGCTGGCCCGATAATCCCTTTCGCCCTTTATGATCATTGTATGATAATTTTTCCCATATCTTCAATTTTTTGTTTTTTTCATTTGGTATAGTCATTTCTACATGCTCCTGAAGTGCTTAGAATTGAAACAACCTGAAATAAAACAAAATGTTAATTGATAGTACCTTTGTATATAGGTATACAGGACTTTTCATGATGAGCGTTAATTAGGCGTTTCTAGCAAACTATTCAACGGATCAACCTGAAAATTCCACCACTGTACATAAGTCAATATGACCTACATGCCTAAAATATTTTAGACGAAGCGGCGGGTTGTCGCTTCTACTATAAAGTAGCCGCTTCTTTGATTTTTCCAATGGAACACCCCATATATAATATCATATTATGATTCATTATCACTTTATCAACAAATTCATATACTATTTGCCTATACCTATCTATTACCGTTTAGAAAATATAAATTAATTTCAATATTATTCTAACCAAACATGAACTTTTATAAATGCTGATAATCTTGAACTCTCTTGCACTAAAACGATCAAATTGGAAATGAAGTGGAGTGATACTATGAGGATCTTCACTCCGAGTCATATTTTCATTTGCCTCTTACAGGGTCTTCAAAAAATGCAGAAAAATGCAAAATACTTTGATCTCATGAAAAAATGAGTTGAACTCAATTTTTTCAAACAGAACACCCTGTATATTTCAAAATTTTTGAGTTATATATCCAGTTTTAGATTAACTTTGTTCAGATAATACTATTTCTATTTTGAACCGTTTTCGAGATAAACTGTAGGGTATAACGTAAGGTGTGCCTATCGCCCTTTCAGCCTCTTGCTGAGAAGCATTTGGAAATGTATGAAAGTATCCCAAAACCGTTATACCATTGTCATCATCATCCACTAGTCTTTTTACGAATGATTTGAGAATGGAAGGTTCCATTCAACCTACAGTTTTTTAGTAGTCGATTTATCACATTATTATTCGGATATCTTTCGTGAAATACTCGGCATGTTCTACTTGCAATTCTATTGCACTCACCATAAATTATTGATAAATTCAAGAAATATTCATTACTGTAACCTAATCTTGACATTATTCTATTATAATTGGTAGCTATCACCATCAGTCAAAACCACCAACGAAAGTCTGACGTTAAATGATTGGTTTATTTATTTTTCCAAAGCACTCAGTTAAAAAATATTAATGTGTACTGTTTTGTACGTTAGAGACCAATACCTCAATGTATACAAATTGTAACTTTTTCTAAGGTAGGTACATACCAATTTCGAATTGATTTATCTGAGACAACTACGAAACTGGATCAAAGGGAAATATTACTAAGTATAAAAAAAAATGTTGAATATCCAAAATAAGTGATGAATTCAAAACAACGAGCAAGAAAACCACGTCAGTTTCCGTTTGAAACAGTTCGAAAACGGTTCAAAATAGAAATAGTATTATCTGAACAAAGTTATTCTAAGTTAATCTCAAAAACGATGAAATATACAGGGTGTTCCATTTGAAAAAATTGAGTTCCACTCATTTTTTCATGAGATCAAAATATCTGCATTTTTTGAAGACCCTGTATTAGGCAAATGAAGATATGACTCGAAGTGAAGATCACAGAAGTATCACTCCACTCCATTTCAAATTTGATCGTTTTAGTGCAAGAGAGTTCAAGATTATCAGCATTTATAAAAGTTCATGTTTGGTTAAAAAAAAAAATTGAAATTAATTTATATTTTCTTAACGGTAATAGATAGGTATAGGAAAATAGTATATGAATATGTTGACAATGTGATAATGAATCATAATATGATATTATATACGGGGTGTTCTTTTGAAAAATCAAAGACTCCGCTACTTTATGATAGAAGCGACAACGCCGCTTCGACTGAAATATTTTAGGCGTATAGGTCATATTGATTTATGCATACTATGAAATTTTCAGGTTGATATGTTGGATAGTTTGTCAGAAACGGCTAATTAACGCTCATCACAAAAAGCCCTGTATAAATTCGAATTATGTTCATCTAGTATATTTTTCAGCAGAAGAAGACATCCGTTTGTTGGAATATTTGGAAACATGTTTCTCATATCACAAAATATTCATTTATTTTCATTTTTGTGGTTATTGTCAGTCAGATGATTGTCTAGCTCTATAGAATTTCGAATTGTGTTTGCTGATGTAGAATTTGTCAGCTATCTGAACATAGAATTCAACTGATCTGGTTAGGTTGCCTTCCTTATGAAGCTTAATGAAACCATACATATCTGGAGTTTGGGAATTCTGGAGGTGTCTATAGTATCCCAGGATATCAAAGACAGCATCTTCGATTCTTCTAAGATTCTATTTACTTCAGTAGTGAATGATTTTGTGGGGTCTTCCTTTAGAAGGGTAACATCTAACGTGTCCACAGTGTTCTGAATTTTTGAATGGTAGTCAATATCCTCTACGCATACGATACTGTATGTTCACTAGAAACTGGTTTAGTGAACCGAAACCGTTCGTAAAAAGTTATTTTTCATATCTTATATTTTGTAATTGAGCAATAGGTTTCAAACTTACCCAATTACAGACGATGGCTACGGAATCTGAGTCTCACTACGATTTTTGATACATGGAGATGGAGGAATGATTGATTCAATTTCCAAAAGTATTCCAGTATGATCTTCAACTTCTTCTACCTCAAATGATATCCAAATTTTTAATGGAAAATAAGAAGTCCTCTAATCGATACCCGTCCGTAACATGCGACTCGAATTTCAATTTTGTTCAAATATTCAGAAGAGATATTATTTTCACATTCCTTCTGAAGACTGTTCATCCAAGTTGGTGGGTGGAGATAACTCGGTTTATTCACGGGTAAAAGGATCAATTAAAAGAAAGTTTCGGCACTCACTCTCCGGAGTAGGAAAAGTTTCGGGTTCTCTTAGTCGCTTGGCCGTTTATATCAAGGGTAAGTAAATATTCCATCCAATCTGGAGAAAATGTTGGCAAGGGAATACTTTATTTCCTAGTAGAATGTGACCAGAGTAAATATCCCAATAAAATTGACAGGTAGCGAATGATATGGAAACACAAAAAATCGCGGGCGAACTGAGTGAATATGAACAATAGAAAGAGGAATAATCAACAAATAAATTGAATTTTTCATTTCAAATTTTCAATTTTACCATAATGAATTTCTCAGTGACTACATTCTGGTAATATGTTCTAGAGTATGAACGTATAGAGATTTATGTGACTTTTCACGTGGTCGAATTCATGATGATGATTGGTTTTTGGCCACTTTCATCCTTCTACAACAACTTGGAAAAATTTATGAGTATTCAAGAGTTTTGCACGTCTTTGAGTTCACGATACGATGGATATTGGTCTCTTTTCCTTCAAGGATCCATATTGTCTCCAACCCTCCTTTCATTGAATATTAACGAATAATTGGAAACAACCAGGAATCAAACATATTGCTTTGCTGATGACAACACACTTGTCTCGTCATTACATTTGGATGCCAGGACATCAGCTACGGAGGCATATCTTCACTAGCAGCAAGAGATTTCATATCCTAATGAGGATGGAGGAGTGATTTCGAATTGAGGTGAAAGTAACCAGGTTCAATTCAATGCCACAAAAACTCAGGCATAGGTTGACTTCATGAAGATAAATGCCTCTGAACCGTATATAATAATGATAGGTTAGACAGTTCCGCTATTTGCTTCGATAAGTTTGATAGAGGTTAAAAAGGACACCAATATGTATTGGCATGTCGCTGGAATTGCAAAGGCTGCTTCTAAAAAGCTTGGCACACTGTTTCGAACCAGAAAACTATACACTCCTCAGCAACTTTTGGTGTTTTATAAAGCTCAGATCAGACTTTCTTTGAATTTGTCATCTATGGAGTTGTCATGAATGAAGCTCTACCCCGAAACATACCCTGAGGTTGCTGGATTCCTTCCAGAAAAAAGCCATCGGATTTATTGAAGACGCGAAGATCACCTGCAACCTTGATAACCTGTAACATCGAAGGAAGATTAGGGATTTGTCTCTCTTCTATAGATACTTTCATGGGAGGTGTTCAAGTGACTTGGCACATTTGATTCCACCAAGAGGGGTACATATCAGAAATACGCGACGGACTGTGGCTGGTCATCGTTTCGAAGTACATCTCGAACTTCACTGCTCAGGAATTTTTTCATCTGGAGAACAGCGCTAATGTGAAATAAACTCCTTGGGAACGTTTTTCCAAATGGCTTCGATATTCAGCGATTCAAGTCCAATGTGAATCGATACTTTCGCACTTGGCACCGCTCTGAGAGCGCCTCAAGGATTTTCCTGTACTGCTAATGTTTTTTCCTTGAAAGAAAAACATCTCTGACAAAGAATTGATTATCCTGACACGACGTAAAACATCGAAAAATATATGTTTCGTGATAGATGGCTGTCCATCTTCCGAGTACTTGTAACTGAGCAAAATATAAACCTGTTTTAGGAAAAGTACTTTCATTCAATCATAGACATCGGTAATGGGATTCAGACACTATAGAACTTATAATCGGGTAGTGTGTCTCAACATAAGCACAACATGCATTGGACGACCTTGAAAATTAGTACCTTGATTGGAGGATTCAAGTGAATCCAAACAACACACAGATGACTGATCTCGAGTCAAGTACTAGGGTCTGATGACAAACCACCCCGATCAATCTTTCCATTTAAAACTGAAAACAATAATTCACCAGGTCACTAACAGTTTTATTGTCCTGTGAATCAAATATAATTTATTTTCTCAGAATGCTTTTTCAGCTATGAAAATATTCATATTTATGTATGGACCGCAATCTGAAAACTTCAATGAGTTGATATGTATGCTCTGCAGTAAAAAATATCTGAAAACTGGCTTCCCTCTGAATTCATCATCATCTCCAAGGCTGAAAGCTCCTTATACTTATATATATTTCTTCGTTCAGGTTTTTCAGGCGTTTTTTCATATTGATTCATCAATTTCTGAACCTTCGCACGGACTTTGCGTGGGACCTCCACTAAACTGAGCGACGGGGCCTTCTGAATCAGGAGTGGTCGTCTATAGCATAATCTTTAGCTTCCCTAACTGACAGGTTCTCATGGGTTTCAGATGACTCGAAAATACTCTGATTCCACAACTGGATGGACTGTTGTACGGTCAACAGATCCAAATCTCTGCGTATGGTTTCATTCCGTACGAACAATGGAGCTTTCATCAGCATCTGTAGTATCTTTTTTTGCAATCTGATCAAAATGGAATGCCTTAACATTTGGTCAAAGGTAAATTTTATTCCCTCCGAGAGGTTTTTTCATGAACTCTTTTTCCACCGTAACGCGGATATAACAACAAGGGACAGCTGGTATTCATAAGTGGGTACCTATTGATCGACTGACACTCTTATATCAACGTACAGCCTTAGCTACTGAACTTAGAATTTTAAAACATACAGGTAGTTTCATTGTACAGTGAAAATAAGCGTTAAGAACAGAAATTTTCATCCCTAAGGGAAAAAAGGGGATTTCAAGATTGTATGGAATTTCATCATCTTTGAAGTTGGAAACCTGAAGTTTTGATGAAAAAATATTGTAACTTTTTGTTAACGATGGTATGTCATGAATCCTATGGTAACAAACCAAATTCTACGTGGGCAAAGCCGCGGGCAACAACTAGTTTCTTCATAAATTGGCTTTCAAACGGCAATGAACCAGCACAATATTTGAAAGACTGTCAACTCACCTTAAGTCCGTCTATGTATATACTATACTTATTTCTGTTATTTATCTTATCAACTTCTTCACATAACTTTCTTATTACTCAGTGGGCTATGCTTGGAGACTGGCAGTAGAGAAAGCTAAACAAATGAACTTTAAACTTTCAAGCCAGTGTCGAATATACCTACACGGTAGGTTAAATTGACTGACGCCTATCACAAAAAGCTATTTATATATATCTGTAGATCAAAATTGGAAAATACAGTATGGACTGAAAAAAACAACTACAAAATCGATTCCAAAAGAATATAAGAGGTAGATGTCAACATTCTCTTAGTACATCCTTCAAGAAATATATTTCAATATGAAATACTACTCTTCGAATTGAGAAATAACATATACACTCTGTAGATTCACGAAATTGAAAACCTCACTTACAGCTATTTCTTGTATGTTACTGATGGAAATGGATAAAGAACTGAGGACAAAAATAATTTGATTATATCTACAACCGCCATCTAACCTCTCCCTTTGCTAAGCAAGGCCTGCACCGCAGATTATCCAAGTATCTCCTCATTTCACTTTTGTATTACTTTTCCACTCATTATTATTCATGAGTTATGTTTACAGTAGGGAGTACCGAAGATTATCTTCAACTTTATTAATTTTTGACTGTAAACTGAAAAAGTCTGAAAGTTTTAATTAAACGCCTGAATAATGTAGGGGCACAGGCATCCCCAAACAAATTTCGAAATGGAGCAGTAAATCTGTCATCATATAAGTGAGGAGCATAGTCGAAGAAAACTTTTCTTATGAAATATTCAGAGTGAAAGAGGAACTCTCAATTTGAAAATTTGAAAATCGCTTCGGAGAGTTTCTGGAAGCTTTCAGAGGTATGCCGATGCCGTAATGACTTGGTATTTATACTGAGAAAGTAAGATGAAAATTTTCAATAACATTTACCGCATTAGTTTTCACTGATATATTCAGATTCAGTGAATTTGTTTGAAAAGCGGCAACATGTTTTATCCAGTTCCAGGACTAATCTCTTTTTTTGTTACTCCAATTGAATGGGTGATACGTTCGAATTAGATGGTAGAAATAATTCATAATATGCATTTTTTTTACTCAAGTTCTGATAATAATAGTAATGATAATCAGTCCTTGAAGGTGGTGAAAAAGTGAACGCCTATTCGTATGAAATTCGGGATAGACGAATGTGCAACGGTTCATCTCAAAAGAGGACGATGAGGGATCCACGAATAAGATGTGCGACTCATAGATGGAAGCATTCTGCATTATTTGGATGCTGGAGGAACATATACTCACCATGTGGTAGAAAGATGCCAATCACAAGAGGTAATCGTTTAGCGTTAAGTATCGGCACAAACTACGACATTTCTGGTCATCGGAACTATCGGAAAAAAACAAAGTTGCTACAACGAATGTATTTGCCGTTCCAATCCTACTCTACCGTTTGGAGTAGTGAAGAGGACTCGCAAAGAGCTGATCTACTTGACGTAAAGACCCTCAATAATGTTGCACCTCCATAGAAATTTGCACCCTAAATTGTTCTTTCCACGATTGTATTACCCCTCCAAGAGGAAGGCTTTGATCTTTCGAGTTTGGGTTGTCTATATGACATTATGGTACCTATGCCTATGCCTATGAAGTCTTCAGGAGTTCGGATTCCCTGCTCTGCATGGTCCTCGACTATGAGAAAGCAGGAATTAAGAGCATGTGCAGCATATGTGGTATCAGTCTGTATCAATCGACATAACGTGGCCATATAAGTACTTCATTACTACCTACGGTATTGCCTTGCTGGTACCTAGTAGAGGTAACGATGGTTTGAATAAGGACAACAACGAATGTGAAAAAATCTAAAGAAGTGAACTTTCCTTTTTCTTATTCAGAGAAACCGGCAAATTTCGGATATGCAGTTGGTAAGTATATCGTTTACTAGTGACATTTTGTTGTTCGCTTCAACTCAGGAAGAGAGAAAATTCTGAATTCAATTATGGAATGTCATTGTATTTAGGTCGATGATGGCCACTATTCGGCACTGATGAGTGGCTAATGAGCCCGAAACCGATCTGCAAGTGTGCCTGTTCCAAAATTGAAGGTCGACTCTTTCAGTTATATTGCCAATTGCATATGCAGGAAATTTTCTGAGGAGATTCCTGCCCTGACGCCTTTCGGATATAATCCAACGTCCTTCGTGGTATTAGCCAGGAGAGTAGTTGTTTTATGATAGGCGTCAGTCCATTCAACCTACTCTGTAGGTATATTCGAAACTAGCTTGAACGTTTAAAAGTTCATTTCATTACATTTATTTCCTGCCAGTCTTCAACCATATCCCACTGACTAATAAGAACATTGTAACTGTATTGAGTTTGATTTTACTACTGAAGATTATCACTTGGTGATTGAAACACGTGTCTAGGTGTTGAAAATAACGGTTTGGTGTTTCAGTAATGTCCATAAATATCATTTTCAAAGTTTCAATAACTGAATCTCTGCAAAAAATCAATACCTAAGCTGGTTTGAATCATTTGATTAGTTTTTATAGTCATCTGACTGCAATTCTATGAATGTCTTAAGAAGTCTTGTACATACAAGTTGGAAGAAGACGAGTCATTGTTTCTCAACGTGTAATCCGAAGCAAGTTGATGTAACTTTTTCGAGAAAATATCACCTCAAAATATGATTCTCTGCAGTGATATTCACCACAGTGAAAACATATGGAGAAGAAAGAAACAGACTTCCTTCTGTTCGTATAATAATGTCAACTCAAATTCGAAATGAAACGTTCGAGAGCCGATTTCATCTAATCGACATTTACTCAGTTCAGCTAAAAGTCAAGGCGAAATTTATAGTCACTCCGTTGCAAGGACCAATATAATGCGTTCGGTTGAATAGAACAATAACCTACTCCCGCAAATCCCTGAGGGCCTAGTCCTGCGACCCAAATCTCACCCCGAAAGATATAGCCCGAGTCGGGAATATAGGGCAGGACTGAAATATTTAATCTAACTCAGAACCACGTTCAGTGAATGTATTCTCGGAAGATGTTTTGATAGGCGTGGTATTTCATTACGAATACAGACACGTCCTTCAAGTGACAAATGCTAGGGTAGACATTATCGAAAAAAAAAATAGCGATTTCGTCAAACAAATTCATTGATATAAAAAAATAAATATTTTTTCGAAAATTAATCTCTCACAATGTACCGATACCTAAAGTAGAGTATGGTAAATGCCTGCTAATATCCGGCTAATATCACGCTGAATATTGAATAATATTCGACAGACAGTTATTCAAGAAACCTAATATGGACTTGATATTCCACCTAGAATGTGGGAAATTGTATGGGAAGCCTTGGAACCTCTCGTTCGGTCGGTAGCCAAGCAGTTCGACGTGAGTGCTTTGTTCACTCAGTCAGTCGGCCGATAATGATAATGATGATAATAATAAAGTAACTTCATTGTCGAAAGATGGGGATTTACTCGAGAGTCATAGAGACATATTAGGTTGCAAATCTCAGATGATAAAAAGAAAAAAGTGTTATATAGTATATACTTTTTCATCGGTGGGGGAACTGGCTATAGATTTTTAAATATGTTAAAAATGCTATTGCATGGACATACTCGCGCGCGTCAGATATTGATAGCATCAATGTCTTACGTATTTTCAATGATGTTCGTTTGCATATACGTTAGGGTTAGAAGTAAAAAAAATAAAAATTTAATCGAGTGCGTCAGATTTTCTAAGGGGTTGTTGAGTGCAACAAAAAAAACTCTCATTCAATAATCTGACGATTTCGATCTGACGCAAACTTGCGGCCATTATTATAATGTGCAAAAAAAATTCGCTATTTCGAAATACTCAAGCACGTCAGATGAGGATATATATCGTTCATCTTCATGTTCTAGACATTGCTGTCTCATAATCTAACGATTATCTTGGGATTCGCCTAATCTACCCAAAAAATATTTTTTATATTTGATGATTTTTTTTCAAATCATTGAACTTAATCAATTGAAAAGCTCACGAAATAGCATGCAGAAAAAAAGTGTATGTTTTTTAACTAGAACGCTTGTATTTATAAAAAAATATTTTTCCAAATGCTAAAATAAAATAAATTTTTTATAATCACTTGATTAATTAATCATCATCTGCATCTTCATCACGAACGATTTTCTGTGATCAGCTGTGATGGTGTCATGGCAACAGAATTCAGAGTGGGTACGGAATGAGGGAGTAATATAGAAAAAGTGAAAGAGGAATAGAAAATCGGAGAGGGAAATATAGGTATTACACAGCTGCACGCATTGTACTTTATTGACGAATTTTTGATATTTCGGCTTGCGGATCATCAGATTATATATTTTTCATTTTCTTTGAATTATTTCCTTCGAAATAAAAAACATTAGCTGCGCTCGAGGATGTCGAAATGACGTTATTACTTCACGATTTTTCTGCTCTCCCCTTTCTTTACGTCACTCTCAAATTATCAGATTACTGGAATATTCACTTTTCAGCATATTATTAACTCACCCTACCTCAATCTGACGCGCTCGAGAGTTTCTGATGATCATTTTCTTTACTAATCTGATCCTTTATCCTTCACGGTCGGCCTTATATATGGGGCTCATATTTGGTGGAGGTACTTAACCGAGTACAAGGTATCTCCCTGTATATTAATCTGCCGCGCTTTAGTAAATCCCGAAATTTCAACTTGGGCTTTCCTATTATAGACGAAGCAATTATAAACAGTTATAAAAACCAAAAGTTGTAAACAACACATAATAAATTTTTCAAATATAGGTTAAAATAATTTAGGAATATAAAAAATCATTATTATACGGATATTGAAGTAAATATGTATAAATAAATGAATATGCATATATAAACGCATATATGGAACACACACATACATATTTATATACATCCTAGATGAACAAATAGTAGTAGTAGTAAATAAAGAAATGAATAGATGAAATATATAAGTAAATAAGATGATTAGACAAACTGTTTTCCAAATTGCAGGAGCTATTGAAAATTAACATAACATTAACATAAGAGGGAATACATTTCTATCAGAATTCCATCCGATTTGTGAGTCGTTGGTTCATGTTGCAGGCCAGATTAAACATTTAGGATTCAGTAAATTTGTAATGAAGGAATAGAGAAAATTGCAGGTTTTTTTCAGAAAAAACAATGTGAAAGTGGCATTCAGACCACATGCCAGCTTATCTACTTTTGTTTCTTATGCCAATGATGAAGTTGACCAGATGAAGAAACCTGGAGTATATGAACTTAAGTATCCGGAGTGTAATACTGTTTATGGGCAATGTGGCCGAAATTTCTCAAGATAGTATTATCGCACAAAATAATCAGTAATGTACGGATGTTATCAACTTCCTCGAAGTTTCGTTTATGGGTCAATTTGATGTTTGGAGTTAACGATCAAAATGACAGTCAAAAAATGAATAAAATAAGCATTACCTCGAAGGGAATACATTTTTTTCTTTGTTAGGTCACCACAATAATAATACATTGAATGCAATTATTTGATTTTCCCTCACCACTGTCAATGAGAATTGAACGTTTTTTTCTTACATTTTGTGACTGTTTTCTGTGAAAAAGCATCAATGAATGGAAGGAATTTGCATGTAATATTCAAAACGTACACACATTAAATTTTTTTCCACTCCATTACCAGTTCGACATAATACTCCGTTTTTCGTAGTTTCAGAAAATACACTCGTCTGATTCGTTCAGCTTCGGGTAAAATAGGAGTCCTGTTTACTCGAGATTATCTGTTATTTGTGTGCTCCACGGATTTGATTGCTCCCAATTCACGAAATGCTGGTAGCGAAACAGAGACTTAAGACCAATCTAGTAAAAGCAGCAATTTTGTGATTTACAGACTCGTTAACGAGGAAGGATTACTGTCGCTATGTCTTTGTGCAGTCTTTTGAAACATACAGTTGATGTATTGATGTAGCCAAGGCACAGTTTGATGACTTATCAAAAAATTATGAAACAATATCTTCAGCTATTATACAATATTGCATTGCACAAGTGACATTAACTGGGATATGAGGCAAGAAGGGATTCTGTCCGACAAAGATGTGAAATCTGTAGCAAACGAATATAGTAACTTCTTGATAAGTGCAGTCTGCAACTTATTGAAGCAAGATGAAAAGTCTTTACACAAAATAAAATCAAATGACAAATCAATACTACTCACACCAACAAATGCAAATGAAATTTTAAAAATTGTTAAAAAAAATTAAAAGTAAGATGAGTGGTGGACATGATGAAGTTTCCTCTAAAATTATTATTAAGTATAGGAGAAATGATAGATCCGATTGTATATAGGTATTGTGAACAATACCCTGAAATACAGAGTTTTTCCTGACTCACTCAAGCTAGCATTAGTCAAATCCATATTGAAAAAGAAGGATCCCTCTAAACTAGGAAACTTTGGACCAATCAGTCTACTGTCTTTATTCTCAAAAATTTTTGAATCTGCATTATGCAAACAGGTGACAAATTTCTTCAGGCAGTATAATCTTATCAGCAAGTGGCAACATGGATATCAAAAAGGAAAATCAACACAATCGGCAATTTTCCAGTTCATTCAAAAATATCTGGTTACAACTTGAGATCAATAATTTGGCATTGGGATTATTCCTAGACCTATCAAAAGCTTTTGATTGTTTCAACTACACAGTTCTTCTACATACGTGACCCTGCGCTGAAATGCCTTACATCTTATGTATACTGTAGAAAGAATATGGTGTTAATAAACAAGAAAGGAATCGAAACTGAATCAGACATAAAATCAATTGACAGTTACTGGGGTGCCACAAGACAATATAGTTGGCCTAATGATATTTATTATTTTTCTAAATAACCTGGAGGAGATTTGTGGAGAAAATTGCAAAATGACAAATTATGCGGAAGACACAAACTTGCTGGTCCATGTAGTATACTATCCCGGTCTGATCTCTATAACTGAAGAAAGCATCTGTAAGGCAGATGAGTGGTTCAGGAAAAACACACTTATATTGAATGACAATAAGACCAAAACTGTAATGTTCAAAACAAACCATGCAGGATTTGAGTCACCTCAAGAAATTCGGCTGACGAATATTTCACTCAAATAGAGAATGTGTGCGATTGCTTGTGACTACACATAGACAGCACAGTTAGTTTCGAAAGTCATATTCAAAATGTTCGTCAAAAGTAGAACTCAATTTTGTATTCAATGAGAGTTATTGGTTAGTATGTTGACTCAGATGTAAACTGAATAGTCTATCATTCAAATTTTGAATCTGTTTGTAGGTATGGGATTAATTTTTATGGAGGTAGTAGAAATGCAGAGCAAATTTTTATTGTACAAAAAAGAGCCTTGAGAACTATGCTGAAACTGAACTCAAGAGAATCATGTAGATGCAGATTCAGAAGTTTTAAAATACTTACACTTATAGTAGTCTACATACAAGAACTCTTGTTATTCCTTATTAGAAACTTTTCACAAATAGTTCACCACGAAATGTATATAACACTAGAAATTTTCAACTATGTATACCCAAAACATAGACTAACTGTTACAGAAAGGAGAAAGGAGCAATGCATGAAAATGTTCAACCAACTCCCCACCAGTATCAAACAAATGAATATACATGGTGAATTCAAGAAGGGAATTCATAAGATTCTACTGAATATAGAACCCTTAACTATTGCTGAATACCTGAGTTATACTGTCTGACAAAATTTAATCTTATTTTTGACGTTATTTCTGTTTTTGTATCTTCTTGCGATTATTCTTCAGAAATGAATATATGTATCATTATTGTCGTGGAGAACTTAGAAAATTGATTGAAGGAATAAACTCACTCTAAACTGATGGAAGATACGACTCATCTCCATATGAAGGCTCTAAAACATCTATAGAGGTTTCAATCCCTGTTAGTGAACCATATTTGGAAATGGTTTTATGAGAAACATAAAAAGCACTGTTGAATAAATGAACATGTTCAAGTCAATTGATGTTTTTGATTGTAAAAAGAAACAATTTTGAAAAATTGATAGATGTAGCCATTACTACGTGGTAGGAGATCATAATGAAAAGAGAAATGACAATTTCTATGTTTTATACCACTTTTAATTGTAACTAACATTACTGCAGTTTCGTCCTATATGGACATTTTCAAGAACTGCAGTAACGTTAGTAACAATTAAAAGTGGTATAAAACATAAAAATTTTCATTTCTCTTTTTATTAGATACAATTTTCATAAAACCCATCACATTTCAAATTGATGTTACGTGGAGCTTACGGATAATCTTAATATACAGAATTTTCTATTTCAATAATCATTTAGAGAATCTATTTCAATGAAATATCCTCAAGTAGGTCTTCGACTGCAAATATACCAACGAATCGAACTGAACTTTATCCAATTCCAAATGAGCAAGTGGATCAATATTTCTTTCGATTGATTGTCTTTCATACCAAACTAATCTCGCTCTACATGAACAGGAAATTTCATTTTCGTTTTCCCTCAATTGGAAGGGAAAACTCATTACATGACCTAGAACTTACTTTGACTGAAATTGCTTCCATGTTTCCATTTATTTAGGTTACCGCTTTATAAAACGAGTCTTATTTCCTATTCCCTGCACTCCGATAAAACCTCCACTTTCCAAATGGTTTACCGCAGAGGCATATATTTGCCGGACAGTCCTGTCACACAGTGGCGTGCCACATGTGACTTGGAATGATTTGTTCATATTCAATTTCACCAAAAGTATGTTTGACAAGTAAGAAATATTGTGAATATCAACAAATAGTTATGATAAATAATGAAAAAATTATTTGTCTGTTATAATATTCTACTACATGGACTGAGAATTCTCGGGCCCAACACATACATGTCGCTATTTTTATTGCATTCACCACTTTTTAAGTTAGTACTAATCTTCAAAAGAAAGCTGTTGAAGTTTCATGATATTCTACTCACAAGTTTGTGATTTCACTAGTTTGTCTAATATACAATCATAACAAATTGTC
>WOGP01003401.1:0-15251 GCA_015342065.1 Leptinotarsa undecemlineata
AAAAAAAAAAAAAAAAAAAAAAAAATATAACCCCTTCAATAGATAGAATTACTTTTCTCTTGCTCAAAACTTCTTTCATGTTCAGTCCTACCTATATAAACTTTTGAACAAGATCCACAAATTAGTTGGTAGACCCCTAATTTGTTATTTTTGTCCCGTTTTGAGTTGTTATTCTTTATGTCTCCCTAAGGAATCATGTATACTATGTTATTGTTTTCTGTATAAGTGACTGTTTTATAGGTGTTAGTATTATTTGTTTTATCAAATTCAATTTCTCCTATGGGTGCTAGTATGTTTGATAAAGGTGAGTGGAATAATTATTTATAGTTGTGTCTCTGTCGGTTGGTTTGTGATTAATTACGAAATCATATTTCTTGTTGATGTGGAAATTCTCATAATTATCATGACAGTGTTATTAATTTTCATGAAGTAACATGCTGGGATATGCATAATCAGTGACACTGAATTGTTTTTTCTTCAGTAATTATAATCATCAATCATTACAGTACGACTCCAATACATATATCTCTTTATCATAGTTGTAACATTTCTTATCATCTCCAGCTAACATTTTGTGCTTAATGAATTATAATATTTCGAAATACCCATAGTAATAACGATCAATATGTTTTTCTCATTCAAATCGATGTAGAATATGTCCTTTTCACTTTTGCAACAGCATATTATAATAATAGTTGATTGTAATTATGTGATTATCTTACATAATATTTTGATACAAGCCAAACAACGAACAACATATCCCGAACAAAAACAATTTCAACTTTCAATTTGAAAAATGAATTTATGAAAGCTGAACGGTCTGCACACTTGGAAATACTGAATTATTCAACTACTGAGGCAACCAACATCTTCTTGATAATATTCTCTAGCTCCTCGCAGGCAGCCGAAAATTTTCTCACCACCTCAGGAAGAAGAGCTGTCGCCATACGATCTTCATCAATCATCTGTCTGAATTTAGACTCGGAAATTTCCATTTTCTCCAAAAACTGTGGCACAGCGGAATCTCCACCGATTCTTCTAGGCACAGCATCGTTGCTGGTAGTAAGTTCAGCAAGCAGTTCAAGAGGTACTGTCACCAAGTCACAACCAGCCACGGCTTTGATCTCTTCCACCTTCAAGAAATACGCCCCCAATACCTTGGTGTCGTATCCAAATTTCTTGAAGTAGTTATAAATGTTCGTTAAGGCAATCACTCCCTGGTGTTGGTTTGGGGCGGAAGGTCCCCCATCGTGCTCCTGGTACCACTGCTCGATAAGACCCACAAAAGGCGACAAGCAAGTAACACCTGCTTCTGCACCAGCTGCAGCTTGTACCAAAGTAAACATCGTTGTCAGGTTGCAATTCACCCTGTGTTTGTTCTCCAGGACTCCGGCCGCTTGAATGCCTTCCCAAGTAGCAGGAATTTTTATCATGACTTTGTTTTTTGATATACCTTCTTCAGCAAACAGGTTCACGATTTTCAAGGCTCTTTGAATGCAGCTTTTCGTGTCAAATGCCAATCTCGAGTCCACTTGAATGTGCACCATTCCTGGAATAATTTTCAGAATCTCTTTCCCAAAGAGAACAAGAACCATGTCGAAGGCATTTTCAATTCTTTCTTCCAATGTGCTTCCAGTCTCTTTTCCTAATTTGACAGCTGTTTTCAGAATATGTTCGTAACGAGGCAGAGTTGCAACCTGTAGGATAATCGACGGATTTGTAGTCACATCTGTTACCTTGAATTTCTTTATTGCCTCGTAGTCAGCTGTGTCAGCAACTATTGTTGACCAGGCTTGAAGGTTTTCTAACGTGTTCTTTGTCATGATGAAATGGTTCGACGACTAGCACAGAGGCTAGCAAGTCACGAGAATTTGTTTTGTGCTTATCACAGGGTTATCCTCGAACTGCCTGCCAAATAATCATTGTTTTGATAAAGTGTTGGTCTTTTAATGAAAAACAAGCAGAGGTTAAACCAAGTTCAGCTTAATTATATTGATAATATCAAATCAAATTTTAAAATACGAGTAAAATAATAAGTGTATCCATTCCCTGATTATGGAATATCAACAAATTTGAAAAATAATGTATGGTGAAATTCGCATCAGTTCTTCATAGTGACATGGTCCCAAGAGCAATGTAGAAAAAAAATGAAATAACTTTTTCATAAATAATTATTCAATGAATATATTCTTGATTGGAATTTGTAAAGAGTTCCATAGCAACAGGTCTAGCGGTTATTTTCATGATTAAAACTCATTAATACAGTTTACTGCAATATTTTCACTGAAAAGGGTTTTACAAAAATCGAGACACGTGTTTTGCTATAGAATAGCTTTCTCAAGATTGAAATAAAGAAGTTTAAGACAATTTTGATCAATTTCTATGGAAAATCAAAGTGAGAAGTTATAACTCAATGGCTTATCAACTTCTAATTACTTGTTCATCAACTGGTTTCTCCCTAAGGAGAAATGCTCTAATTCCTGCTCTCCCATTGGCACGGACCATGCAGAGAAGGGGATCCGAAGGGGACTTCACAGGCTGTATCGAGTACCATTCTGTCATGTAGACACTCCAAACTCAAAAGCCCACGGCCTCCCTGTTGTCGGGGGAAGTACAACCGTGGAACGGACGATTTGGGATGCAAACTCCTATAGAGATGCATCATTTTTCGGGTCTTTACGTCGAGTTGATACAGCTCCTTTCGAGTCCACTTCACTACTCCAAACGAGTAGAGTAAGATTGGAACGGCAAGCATATTCGTTGCAGAAACTTTGTTCTCAGTAGTCCCCGCATCGTCCTCTTTTGAGATGAACCATTGCACATTTGTTTATCCCAAATTTCATAATGATAGCATGCGTGTACTCTTCCACCACCCTCAAGGACTGATGGAGATCCTTCTCTCCAGAGAATATTATTATTATTATCTTTCCTTTATCTTCCATCTTGAGTAATTCTGAAATATATATTGTTGAAACAACCAAAAATAAAGAATTATTAGATATTTCCCCTACACTTCAAACCAGCATGCAAGTGTTAAAAGAGGAATAATACACTCTCACCCCAATAGAGCGGTTCGCATATCTAGCGGTGCATATATCCAGATTCATTTGTAGATTCTACAATAAAGTATATGACATTAACATATAGCAGAATAAGTGAAATAAGGGTACAAATTATAAACTTTGAACAATGTGCCTGTGCCACAACTAATGCCTATTGTTTTGTGTATTGTTGTCAGAATGACATTTCGAGTACTTCATGTCTTGATTCTGTAGTTTTCTTAGTGAGATGTCGCATTCAAGCGAATTAGTTTTTGTTGAAATTGTTACTTTAGTCAAGAAGATATCCATCAATGGGCTGTTTTTCGTATTGTGAAGGGATACAGTGAGACTGGGCCTGGTCAAGGACGTAAGAGATGTACAAGGCCAACAGATGACCAATATTTGAAAATTCAATCTTTGCGAAATCGCACGCTTACATCTCCGCATGTCACAAATCTAGACGATTACAATTTGTCATAGCCCATGACAACCGGAATGAACATCAGTGTTGAAAAATTCTTTTCACATACGAAACAAGAATACAGTTAGGAAACTAAATGGACGTGGTCGAGTATACAGAAGATCTGAAGAACGTTTCGCAGAATGTAATCTTGTATATTATAATGTTAAATTTAGTGGTGGTTCCATTATGTTGTGGGGTGGTTGACTGGTACATACGCAACATCCTTGAAAGCATGTTTTATCTTACAGCGGCTTCATTGGTTACGATAATATCGCGCTAATGCATGATAATGCTCGTGCATATTCTGCGAGAACAGTCGTATCTTGAAGTTGTTGGACTTGAGGCAGTGGAGTGGATACCAAACAGTCCTGACGCAAATCCCTTAGAACATATTTGGGACATCCTAAAAAGACATATTCGAGCACGGAATCCAACTCCTAACTCAATTGCAGAATTGAGAATTGCTGCACGGGAAGAAAGGATTTGAATTCCACAAGAAACCATCAAAGATCTTTTGCGGAGTATGCCCAGGAGGATGCAGTACTGAACTGTTATTATGTTGCCCCAAAAAACGTTTATTATTGTTACTTATTTTGATTAAATATTATTACCAAAACTAGTCTATTCTATTACTTTTTATATAAGTGTGTTATGAAGTTTCAATATCTGTATTATTTGGCAATCAATATACGTCTATTCAGCATATTCCATTTAGTAATGAAAATTTCATAAAGATTCTGACAAATAGAAATAAACATTAAATCAAGGCTTAAAATAAAATGTGCAATATTTTTGTCTATGTGTGTATTTATGGGTTATCTGACAATATAAAACGAATTGGCAATAAATATGATTTTTTTTTCTTATTTTGTTAATAACAATTGCAATTTAATACCTGCACCAAAATCCTTCTAAAACATTTTTCTAGAGGTAATTCCGAATCCAATGAGCTATCGCTCATATTTTGAGGACCTTTATCTCTATTTTTCATGTTTCTGAACTCATTGATAAGACTATGTAGACAGTGTTAAAATGGTAATACACTGATATCAGTGAACACCGTATATTACATAAAAATGCTCAAATAGCCACTCAACGACTTTGACTCATATCATATTTCAAATGTTCTTTGATATATGTCGAAGAAATCTGAAAATAAACAACATTCCAGACGAAAACTGCTGAAAGTTGATTTTCACTTGAAGCCAAATTTAATTCTCCAAAACTTCAAGACTAGTATCCCATAAAATTGTTAGCCTCCTTTTGTTTTCGATAAATGAAATTTATAGTTACAACAAGTTGATACTAATAAAGAAAACATTTTTCTTTGCGAAAAATATGTTGACTTTGCGCAGTGGCTTATCGGTGTAAAGTAGAACTTTACATTTTCTGCAACTGTATTAAGTTCTCCATTACAAATTTTTTTTTTATTGTAGAAGGTGAAAATTTTCAAAAAGGTCTGCAAAAACTCTTCTTTTTTAATAAAAAATAACTTCCGTTCCGTTGAAACATAATTCTTCCTGCTAAGAATAGTTTATTGTCGCAACTCAGTACTCGCTTTGTTTCACCCAACCCTCATTCATCCAAATAATGAAAGAACTCATTTAAAAAATCAATGAAATATTTATTATGGAAAAAAACGAGAAAAATGCGCTCAGGAATGAACTAACATTAAATAGTTGAAAAAGAATCACCAAAAAAACTTACATTATACTGTTACCCAGCAGGATGGATGAAATGGAGATGTGCTGCATTCTAAAAATGTTCTGGAACTGTTTCTGAAGAGTAATCAATGAATAATGAATGAATTTCTCAATACTTTCTGTTGATGATCTCAATATTTATTAAGATGCATATGCTGAGGTTGCAACTTTGCTCCGGTCACCGTACTAAGGTTAAATGCACAATACGCATCCGTGCAACTGTGCGTATTTGGAGATTGTCTTATATTTCTATATCCTGTAATCGTATCAATTTTGATGTATATGAACTTGGAATGCTAACAGATGGAATTGTGAATACTGAGTGTTTTTGTTTCAGAATACTCAAATTGAGGTTGAAACATCTATCAAGTATTTTATGTATTTGCTTGAATGAATTTGAATTATTTCGTGACACTTTTCCATATTTGACATCATTCAACTGCAGAGAGTTGAATATTTCACTTCATTATGGAAATGGTAGTTTCTCTGATATTACAACACGGTTGTTCAATGGTAAAATTTTAAAAAACATTCACCTTGACCAGAAATAGGTTACTGAAACATAACTGAATCAAAGAAAATGTTAAATGATAGGTATTATGGGAAATGAAACTAGAAACATTTCTGTTTTATAGCACGTTAATATTGAACCGCAGTTCAGTACCAGCAAGTCGACAACAATTAAAATGAATCAGCGCCGAAACGTAAAAGGGTTCTGTATTAAAAGACTCCGCCCATTCAATTCATATTTTGCATTGTCACCAGCGTAACAGCCAGAAGTAAATAGTCTTGAGTCAGGTGTTGAGTCGTTAGTGAAGTTATAAGTTAATAAGCCAATTTTATAACTTTAAAATGACTGAGAAAAACGTGTTATTTCAAATGCATTTAATTACTTTAATAGTAGAAAGGATGAATTTGACACTTTGTCAATCATGAAAAGAAAAAAAATCGCAAGCAACAGGTAAATACCTTTAAATTACAAATACTATTCATTGAATTTAGGGTAACCAATTCTTTGATCCTTTGATTTTTAATAAATAAATTAGATAAACATAGATCATTAGATAAACAATTTTTTTGAATAAATAGCCACTCACAATTGATGATTTTTGTATTAATAAGTATCGGATAATTAGTTTTTAAATGGTAAGCTTTCCACATTTTTTATTTGAAGAAATGATTAAGACATACGCAAGTTTGTTATTCGATTACTCAACTTAAATAACGTAAGTTCAGTTAGCTCTGAATTAAAATACTTTGTTACAGGAGTTTCTATCAGCACAGTGGGTGGAATTGTACAAGAAGCTCAGTGGTCATTGGAAAATAACGGCCAAATAAGTTTTTCAATAAAAAAACGTGGGAGAAAGTCACCAGTTACCGACTTACCTCTTTATAAAATAATGGATAGGTATTCGCCATATAATTCATTATTTTCATAAGACAAAAATTGTCGAGTGAGTGTCAAAAAATTACAGCAGAAGATTAAAGAGAATTTGGATATTGACGCATCCGAGACGTCACTATGAAAAATTCTTGGAAAAATGGGATTTCGTTGGAGGAGAACAGAGAACTTTAATTCTACTAGTTTAAAACCTGAACTATATCAGTTATTTAAGTCGAATAAAGAACACTTTATAACTTACCAGTTCGATGAACCTTTTCGAGAAGATGGTCACACCGTTTTACGCTTACCTCCATACCATCAGGATTCAAACCACATAGAATTGATATGGGCAACTGTAGAAAACAAGGTCAGACAAAAAAAAGTCACATTTAACTAGAAGATGTAAAAAAATTGTAGATAGACTTTTGTAAAATCAACTCTGACGATTGGAAAAAAAGTTGTGAACATGTTGCTAAAGTAGAAGATAAATATTTAGAAAAAAAATTTCAGATCGATACTTTTGAAAATGTTCTTCCTGTCATAATAATGTTTTTTTAATACAAAACACAAGCACTACATGAAAATTCTTAAGGCGCTCTCAGAGCGGTGTCTGTGCGAAAGTAACGCTTCATATTGGATTTGAATCGCTGGAGATTAAATTCATTTGGGAAAACGTTCTCAGGAATATTACTCCACATAAACGCATTTTTTTAGAGGAAAGAGTTCTTAAACAGAGAAGTTCAAGGTGTACTGAGTTGAACCTCAAAACGTTGAGTAGCCACAGTCCATTGCGTATTTTTGATATGTACCGCTATTGGTATGATTAAATGTGCCAAGTCACTCGAACACTTTCCCTGAAAGAAGTAAGAAGAAAGACAAATCTCCAACCTTTCTTAGATATTCCAGGCTATCAAAGTTGCATGTGATGTTCGCGTCTCGAATCAGGCGAATGACTCTTTTCTGGATGGAATCCAGCAACTTTAGGGTATGTTTTGGAGACAGAGCTACAAACATGAGAACAATACTCCAAAGAAGGTCTGATCTGAGTTTTATATAACATCTAAAGTCGCTGAGGTGTGTACAGTTTTCTGTTTTGGAACAGTGTTCCAGAAGCAGCCTTTGCAATTCCGGCGACATGATTGTGCCAATATATATTGGTGTCCATTTTAACTCCCAACAAACGAATCGAAGCAGAAAACGGAATTGTCTGAACTGACATTATTATATCAGAGTCGGAGACATTTATCTTCTTGGAGAAAACCGTTGCCTGGGTTTGTGTGACATTGAATTGAACCTGATTCCTTTGACTCCAATTCGAAATAACTTCTAGATCCTCATTGAGATATGCAACCTTCTGCTGACGGTGAAGTTGTGGCTCCGTAGCCTATGTCCTGGAATCCAAATGGAATGACAAGACAAGTGTGTTATCATCAGCAAAGCAATATATTGGATTCTTGGTTTTTTTCAATAAGTCATTGATATACAATAAAAAGAGGGTTGGAGACAATATGAATCCCTGAGGAACAACAGCGTTGATGGTAAATTATTCGAGAGATATCCATCGACGGCCACTTGCAGGGAATGTTCTTTCAGGAAGCTGAAGAGCCATACACAAAAATGATCCGACAAGCCATAGCATCGAATTGAATTTTGTTAAAGGTTTGGATCATCCTGTAGATCTGTCAGTGACCAATTTATCGACGCACAATAGACTTAAAAAAATAACACCCATTATATTATTAGTTTGTTTTATATGCTTTATAAATTATTAATTTTGTCGAGATAACTGTCGATGCCACTGTACTATTGACATCAGTTTGTGTGGCCAATAGCTATCTTCTCGGGGGACAAATTTGGTATTAAATACGCATCCAAATCCCAAAAATTCCATTCATATCACATTTATCTTTGTGGATGAACTTGGTGAAGATTATTGCGATAGATATTTAGAATTCTGCGGGATTATTTTTTATTTTTTTATGCGTGGCTTTTTTGCTGTCAATCGTCGTAAGTCTTGCTATGGGTCTGATGAAAACATACTTCTAGTCCTTGAAATTCATACATAATAGCCTGAGAAGCTAAACGTGTGATTGGCAATGTATAGCGACTGTCTTGTTGGTTCTTTATTCCTATCAGAAAACCTTACATAGGAAATCTACTTGAATTATTACCAGACGGCGCCAATCTGGAATTCCCGGACATTCTTGAAGTACCTAATAAATATTGGCGATTCGTCAGTATTTAAATAAAACCTTTCTTGGTATATGTATCGATTAAATAGGAACAGTGAAGTGACCCGAAAGGTCATAAGATTTGAGTTCATTAGATAGTAGATTCATAGTAGAATCATATAAGACAATGGAATTCCGAACTGATAAAATTCACCATGAAACATTGTCAACCACATTCAAACAAAACTTAGTCTGCTATCCTGGATGCTTCAGTTCAACGAATTATTACGGAATATCGGGGAGTATTATATACCTACTTGAAATAATTCAGAAGATCGGAAAATGATTTGAATAAAATGTCCTAGTATTGTATGGAAGTAGAAGGACATCATTTCGAATGCATTTTACAGTAGGAAGTTAGATTTTCGGTTGAACAATGAAAGAAACTTGAATTTTCTTTATATCAGCTTGTCATTAATTTATAGATAATGTTCATAGGAAGTGTTGAAAAAATTAATCAATGAACTTTTAATGGAAATATTTATTTTAACTCTAATTACGATACCATCAAAGATTGGAGATGTTGAAAATATTAGAGAGGGATCGAATTAAAAATAATCGGCCATACGATAATTGCAATAGCTCGAGATATCTCGAGAACTTGTGAGAGATCATTCGAATGATATAGAAATATTTCAAATGCTATACTTAGTTGAAATAATTAGTTGAAATTTTCCATCAGAATAAAATTCGACGGCAATTAATGATTTTTCAACGTTCACTGTGAGAAATCAACCTTGCAAGAGCCGGCAAGAGGCTTATCGTAAGCCAATAGGAATGTAGTTGGAAGAGTCTACACCTGCGTGATCGCTCGCCATCAAATTTGGCGCTAGCTATAACTCGAATTTCCAATATTCATCATCTATCCATCAATATATAAGGAGGTCTGATTTTAATTTGATGATCATTATGAGTTTCTGGGGTTTACACAACTTTCTTGTGCGAAATACTTTCTGAGAAACTACATTTGCATAAAATGAAAAGGCAATACCTATTTCTCATGAGAAATTAGTTTTTGGGAAGGAGATTTTTAGCACTCTGCTTCTCCATCATTAAACAATAAATTTGGGCAACATCCTAAGCAAGGAAAAAAGTAATCACTTCAATAAAAACGTTTCATAAAGATGTGCAGATCATGCACAGAAGTTTCTTTCAGGTCCATCCGACAAAACTACTCACAAACATATAAAAAATGAATTAAAGAGAAATCATTTTCTCTTATTCGATTTGTTCTCCCCAAATATCTGTTATGGTATTGAAATAGGTATGATTCACATGACGTTATATATGAAAGAGTATTCCTGATAAATTTTACTTACATGGATAACTATCGCAACCCCAGGTGGACCTCTGAAAGTTTTAGGCGAATATATAATATATGACTTCGTCATTTTTCATTTTTTAATAACCTTTCATGGTGAAGAGTTTTGTTGTATTCATTTCTAACTTTATGTCACCGCAAGAGAAACTTCTGCATGCTCTGGTCACAATTACAGTACAAAAAACTTTTTTACGAAAAACGTGCTGATGAAGAGTTGACAACAAGTGTTTTCGCCCGAAACTTCTGGAGTTGATAGTTTTCCATGTGAGTAAAGCAAACATTTGTTTCAATTTCATGAAAAATGCTGGAGTACAAACCGAATAAAAAAACACATTTTTCGTGTAATTCGATGTTCATCTGGTATACTTTGTCAAATGTGGAGAGACTTGACAGACCACGCCAGTAGGACAAAATGACTTTTTTCTTTTAGTTTGTCTAGTCAGTTACTTCCTTTTTTGTTTTCTCGTAAATTTCCCACAGGTTTTGAATAATGATGGAGAGATGAGAAGCCAAAGAGCTTTTTTTCGAAACTTAGTCTCTCCTTGAAAAATATCCTACTCAATTCAAACGAAATGTCTATGACTGGGATTAAATTTACTAACCTTACGCACAATTTTACGAATTAACATCGTAACGAAAGCACAAGTAGCCCTTTCTGTGTCATACAGTCATATTTTTATAGAAGAAATAAATTTTTATAAAATTCATAAAAAAGGTGCCGATGAACAGTATAAGGCAGTTGTTTTCGTCTAAAACTTCTAAAAGTCGATCTAGGTTGGAAATTTGGAGGTTGTGTATTATAGTTCCATTTACATTTTTTGACATATTCACTTGCTATGCCGTACTTCCGGTTTGACTGTAAATGACCCCAACTTTCGAGTTATAAATGGGACATCCTATATATTTTTACTTATTTCGATCGAGAATTACATTCTATATCCAATAATACTTTACTTTGGGGTCATTTCCGGTCAAACCGGAGGTACCGCAAAGCAAGTTAATATGTCAAAAAATGTAAATGGAACTATAATACACAACCTCCAAATTTTGTTTTTCTATCTCTAATATTAAAAAAGTTATAGAGATGAACCACCTTAGAGAATCACCCGATATATCAATTCCCTAACAAATGTTTGGAGATTTCTGTGTAGTTCAGTGTTCATATGTGCTTTGGAAAACTTTTTTTTGTAAACGTTTATGACTTTCTACTTCTCCATCATTAAACAAAAAAGTGGGAAACATCTAAAGAAAAGAAGATTTATAGAGCACACACAGACGTTTTTTCAGATACAAACTGGGTGATAAACCCTTTGGAAGCAGCTACTTTCACATGAACAATAAACTAATGAAACGTAACGTCCTTTTGAAACAACTACTTTCTTTTGAATATTTTGAATTATAACGAAAATCACTTTTACCTATTCACTTTGTACTACAAATATTATTTGATATATTTTGAGTGTCCGTATGTCATTGTTGATCGCGAAAACCCAGTCTTTTCATTTAGATATTCCAGGAATTTCCCAAAAAACCTTTTGAAGATGAAACATTTTTTATTATATATTGTAGACAACCATACACAGGCAAATGGTATGAATATTACGATTCACTAGTATTACCGTGATCATCAAACTCCCTTGTGAGTGAGAACGTGTATATTCTCTTTTTTGAAGAGAGGAGTTACAGACTCATAAAGTGTTTTTTCTTTTCATTTATATGCAATACATTGTATTCAACTTTTCATTTAGTGTTTCAATATGATATCAAGGAGAAGTAATCGATATCTGTTGGTGAGTCACATAACGCATATTGAAATACTTAGAATATATTTAGTAAAACTTGTTAAGAAGGATGCTTGTACAAAGGTTTGTGTGCAAACTGTATACACTGTATTGATCAAATTCAATAATCTGCCTAGTTGGCATTCTAACTTTACTTGGGAGTTTAGGATTGATGTATCTATAATAGAACGTCAACTTAATGAATATCTCAATTGTTGCAGGTATTGAAAAATGCCTGAAATCACTGACATTCAATAATGAGAGAAAATGAGGTATTCACTAGACATTTGCTTCTATTGGGTAAAATAAATAAGTCTTCTTACGCTGGTCAATCAGATTTAACTGCAATCGACTAGCGGAATTCATTCAGGTACATAATATCGCTACAGGTTCGACTGTGGTGTGTACATATACGGTATTTTGAAGTTTAAAACTTGTAAAATGTCAAGTACTGATATGTATGGAGTAACTGCTAATTTGTGTCCCTACAATCCAACTAAAATATTTTCCTATGCCCAGCCGCATATTATTAAAAAAAATCGGTCTTTACTTAGTGCGACTCTGTACAAGCAGCCTTGTCTGGGAGATCACGTGCACTGTAGATGAAAATGCATTAGAACACTCCATTGTTTAGATGGACATGATATATGGGGAAATTACATATGATTAAATTCAAAAAAAAGTATAAAAGGGCTGCTGGTTGATCTCTGTCCTTATGACGTAAGTGAATTTTTAGCAGCAAGTTTTAATGCTTTGTCTCTTAATGTGTATGCTAAATCTGTTGTATTGATAAAAAGTAAATAAATTGATTGATTGATATAGGTTAGTGAGTCTATTCGACCAGGCACTGCACTGCTAGGGTTTATTGTGGCTCGAGTAAGATAACGAGAGTGAAACTTTGCCATAAACTGAAAACCACATTCGGTCCGTATCGGTGAAGGAACAAAGCTTTTATCATCTTCCAAATAAAGGTGACTTCCTAGTTTCTTCATATGACGATTCTGTTAGGTAACGTAGTTAATAATAATAATGATCTACAATAACATTGAAGACCTTGGCTTATCAAAACGCCTGACTTTCGCTTTCCTCAGGTCGAGTGGGCTGAAATCGAAAACTGAGGGGTTCATCATGGATTGCCAGAATGGTGTCTTCAACACCTTAGTCTACCGCAGTCGCGTGATGGGTATAGAGGTTCCTGACACAAGGTGCAGGGCCTGCCGCGAAGTGCCCGAGACCCTAATGCACTTGCTATCGGCACGTATCGGCGGTTTTGGTCTATATCCATCGACATAATGCAGCCCTATATTACCCTATATTACCATCAACGGCACTCTTACGGTATTGACGAGACACCGGTGTTGTCCTACGCTCCGGTGGATATTGATTTCGTTGTGGGGAACGAGAATAGCCAAATTCATTGGAATTATTCGTTCCACACCCTCAGGCTCATACAAGCTAATAAGCTTGATGTTGTCCTTCTCGACCACCAGAGCAACACGAAAGTTGTGGAGTTTTCAGCTCCTGGTGAGACGAATATCATCCGAAAAGAGGAGGAAAAACCGATACTCCGCAGACTCTATCCAGACCACTCTGTTAAGATGGCTGTTCTGATCATTGGAGTCCTTGGTGGAATGATGCCCTCCCTACTCTCGTATATTAAAATCATACCGGCCTGCCGCACTAAGAAATCTTAGCCGGACAGATGCAGAATGTTGTCATCCTTGGCTCACTGCGCTTGCTCAGGGAACATGATTCTGGGACCCAATGATCACTTGCCCCACGGTGTGGGGAGTGGTCGTTGTGTGATAATGCTGACGCGCCCTCCCGAATGTATCGGGGCTTCGGGGATTAGGGCCTGACCAGAGGATACTTCGGTAAAAAAAATAATCAACGTCTTCATTATTTCCACTTATTAGACACATTTATAATTGGGAAAGAAAGTTTTTGGCTTTCTACTACTCCATCTTGATACAAAAAAGGATAAGGGAATCTTCCAAAGAAAGGAAAGAAGTAATCAATTTGCAAATAAGTAACCCTATACATGGATGTGTGAATTATACAGAATTATACAGAATTACACAGAATTATACTGAATTATACAGAAGATACTTTTTTCTACTCAGTTTGTATTTCAAACATTCGTTGTGGAATGTAAGATTCCCTTATCCTTTTTTTGTATCATGATGGAGTAGTAGAAAGAAAAAAAATATCGTTTGTCTTGTATAAATCTAGAAATATGTCTGCAATGGTGTATATGTCTATTGTATTGTAATTGGAAAGCTATTCAGACGATATAAAAAAAATCTTTGGTTGTTTTGAGTAGGTATTTCATGAATATTATAATCGCATGTGGAGGGTTCCACCTCCAGGGTGGAAAAACCCGGTACGAGTACAATTTTATAGTAGAAAGTGAGTATAAATTAAATAAAATTATACAGTATCGCTGTATTTTACCTTCAATGATCTGTTAAAAAAAAATCTATTTGAAATCGGTTTGAAATCTGTTTTTCCGTTAATCAGCTATCACCCCTTATACGAACGACAACTTTCAAAGTTAAGAAACTTGTGCGAGCTAAGGACTAAGAGGTCTTACCTTTTAACGTGTGATTGAACCAAATAAAAAAATGCAATTTCCAATTTCGTTCATTCATAATTTAGCACTGTACTAATCGAATCTTATAGGAATGGAACGTTATTAATCGCCTGGCACTTGGATACAAATTTGTCTTGACATAATCGCGTTACCGGAATAGCAAACCCGGCTTCTCAGAAATTTTAAACAAAATTTGGAACTAGAAAGCTGAACAGATCTCAGCAACTTTTCTGTATCTGTAGAGTAGGGAGGGTGCGTGTAGGCCCACAGCACTTAGGCTACATGTGACCCATTGTACATCCTCCCAAGAGGTTGTTCTCCTTGATCATCGTCCATCCTGTCCTTTCCAGGAAGGTGAACAGGTCACTAGGAGACACCTCCTTTATATCGGCAGTTGTAGGCCAAGACTCGCCAAACACACACTCTCTTATTGACGATAAATCCGGACACTCGCATAGGACATGCGTGACAGTTTCATCTTCCTGTTCACATATCCTGCATAGAGGTGTGCCCACTAGCCCCATATTATGGAGGTGTTATCTTAGTTGACAGTCAGAAATCCTACTGTTTAGCGTAGATTTTTCCCAGGGTCGCCCAAGGTGATCCTGGCAAAATTACTTTGATTGATTGATAATATTGTAACGAATTAAAGAATTCACTGTCTTAAACTAATTTATTTTAACAATATTTCACTGATACAACTATTTATATTCACCACTTAGCAATAAGTAATT